>PVIU01020362.1:0-34151 GCA_004026605.1 Ondatra zibethicus
ATGTTCCTGCCATGTCTGCTCCTGCACATTTCATGGCTGGAGAATTCCCCTCGGGGCCACAAACCCACATCTTATCAGCATCTGTCTGTCCTCCAAATCATCCTCACCAGTCTTGAGCTCTTGTTCTCCCCAGTGGTTACACTCTGTCTGTGAGGATTCCTCCCATACTGCACTGCCTAGAGCAGGTGGCTTTCATCTTCCAGCCATTTTATTTTATTTTATTTTGTTTTTTCTAGACAGGTCTTCACTGTAGTTTTAGAGCCTGTCCTGGAACTACCTGTTGTAGACCAGGCTGGCCTCGAACTCGCAGAGATCTGCCTGCCTCTGCCTCCTGAGTGCTGGGATTAAAGTCATGCGCCACCATCACCTGGCCCAGTCATTTTATTTTTAGGATTCTAATATACTTACTTCCTTTCAACCTTCCCTTTTTCCCTGGAAACCCTTTCATATACTGCTCGTTTTTGCTCAATATCAAATTTTGTCATTTATTTTCTTTCAATGAGATCACACATACACACACACATACACACGAACAGACACACACACACACATACACGGGGAGAGACAGAGATAGACATAGAGGTAGATAGAGAGAGACACACAAAAATACAACCTATTCAGTCCCTATAATATTATCTTTCTGCATGTCTTCTGGAGTGGGCATTTGGTATTGGATAATCAATTTGTGGGCTTTTTTTCTCCCACTACCAGTGTCCCTTTGTTGCCTATAGGTTTGTTTTCATTTTTGTTTTTCGTAGCACTGAGGTGTGCCGGGCATTCCCTGGCTACTTTGGCATGTCTGTTGGGGTTGTTCTTCAGTTCACTCTTAGGCCATCACCTTGATGAGGCCATGGGTGTAGCTTCTGACATTCCTAGAAGACACTGGCTCATAGGAGACTTCAGGATCCTCTGGTTCAAACAATCTTTCTTTCCCTCTTCCACTCTCTTCATTGTGTCTGTTGGGACTGGGCTCCCTGGTGCTGCATTTTCATTAGTTGTGGCTTTGTTTAATGGTCTCTGTCTGTTGGAAGAAGACGTTTCCATGATGCTGCATAAGGACTGTACTTCTGTCTGGGTATAAGAGTAGATATTTGCAGTGTAGTTAGGGATAATGGTGTCTTCTTAAAGGGGCAGTTACTGCTTCTGGAGATTCCATTACTATATCTACCCCTAGGTTTCCTGTACCAGGTATGATTTCCCTCCTCCTGAGCAGGACTGAAGATTGAGAATTTGTAGGTCCTCATGCATGTGTTACTACTACACCCTTAGGGTTACCTGGTCATCATGGTTCACAGGCATCATAGCTGGGTAGGACTGCTGGCTGCCTTCCTCTTTTGGAAGCTTGTTCTGATGAAGTAGAGACCTCATGAAAGAGACTTTCATGTCAGCTCCAGCTCAGGGGCCTCTGGGGACAGGATGAGATTCCTGTTCCAGTAGTAAATCCACAAGCATGTGATTGGATAGATTGGGCATTGTAAAGGCCTGTGTCTACCCAGCATTCTCTCCCAAGTGCAGCCCAGTTGAGTAGGCTTCTGAGCTAACTGATAAATAAGAAAGCCACACAGGCAATTCTCTGTCCTGTCCTCAAACAGAACTGTACCAGATCCCTGCTGACCACACAGCTTCTTTGGCTCTGAGGAAAGCATGCAGATTTTATTAAGGTCTTCAACAATGTATAACCTTGCGTTCGCCCATGTGTCTAGGCCACATCGTCATTGTTTAGAACCTTTGGAAACTTTAAATGGTGCGATCTTCTTCCCCAGATTTCTTAAGTATCCTTTTATTTTATGGAGTGCACTGTAGTAGCATGCTGTTATTCAGTTACTGACAAAGGGAATCTTTGTTTTGCCTGTGAATCACTTGTTGTAGATTAGATGGAACGTGAAGATATCACAAAAGTAGAAACAATGGTTTCCCGTCTCAAACTGTGCAAGTATGTGGTGGTTTGAGTAAGGATGTCCCCAATGGGCTCATAAATTTACATGCTCAATATTCAGTCCTAAATCTCCTTGGGAAGGATTGGGAGGTATGTCACCATGTGGGTGGGCTTTGAGGTTTCAAGCCCCTGACATGCCATTCCTATCCCTCTATCTCCCTCCCTCCCTCTCTCCCCTTCCATCCCTCGTTTCTCCCTCCCTCCCTTCCTTCCTCCCTCCCTTCCTCCCTCCTGGTTGTATGTCAAGCACAATGTCTACCTTCCTGCTGCCATGTACCCCCGCCCCCCTGGTGGTCATGGGCACTGACTGACCTCTGAAACTGTGCGTTTCTCTTTTGTAAGTTGCCTTGGTCATGTTTTCATCACAACAATAGAAAATAAGTAAGGCAACATGATTATTTTTCCAGCCAATACGTAATGTTGACATTTATTAACTACACTTTAAGGCTTTCAAAGGGCTTGGGAAATATAGGCATCCCATTAGAAATCAAGAATAGGGGGCTGGAGAGATGGCTCAGAGGTTAAGAGCACTGATTGCTCTTCCAGAGGTCCTGAGTTCAATTCCCAGCAACCACATGGTGGCTCACAGCCATCTATAATGAGATCTGGTGCCCTCTTCTGGCATGCAAGCATACATGGAAGGAATGTTGTATACATAATAAAGAAATAAATAAATCTTAAAAGAAAAAGAAATCAAGAATATCATTCTTTCTTAGCAAAAGCACAGCTGATATTGTCTGAAGACTATTTATTAATAGATGGTGTATCGTTTAGATTTGTTGAATTTCCTCTGGCATTTTTTTCTCATTATTTCTTTGTTCTTGTGTGTTTGTCTGTCCATCTGTTTGGGTCTTTCTTTTGGCAGCTTCTTGATAGATAGCTGGGGCTGTCCTGGAGCTCATATGTAGTCCAGACTGTCCTCTAGAACCTCCTTCTTCAGCCTCCTGAGAGCTGGTATTACAGGTGTGTGCTCATCCGCCATGGTAGTTACTTCCCTTATAAAAACTCTTTACTGGTTTCTGCTTCTTAATATCCAGGATGCTGAAGTTGTACAATGAGCATTACTGTCACAGTGATGCCACTACACAACTGAGGTAAAAATTTTATAAGCCAGCTAGAAATAAGAAACGGTGAGGTTTCCTGTGAGTTCTCACAGGCAGGGTCTCAGGTACCTCAGGTAAACCACAACTTGCCTATGTTTCTAAAGATATCATTACCTTGGCATTCTAATCCTCCACAGTCCACCTGGCCCTACAGGAGTGTTGCTCAGCACGTGTTATGCTGAACTGGTCTCAAACCCAGTGCATTCTGTGTGCTAGGCAAGCTCTCCACTGTTGTCACCACATCCCCAGGGCCCCTCAATATAATATATCCAGTTTCCATATGATACCATCATCTTCCTGACACAAGAGTGCAAAGCAAAATGCTTCCATTTCTGATGATTCTCCTGCTTGCCATTAAAAAAAAAAAAACAACAACAACAAAAAACAAACACAGCCAGGCAGTGGTGGCACACG
Organism: Ondatra zibethicus; assembly: GCA_004026605.1. Lineage (NCBI taxonomy): Eukaryota > Metazoa > Chordata > Mammalia > Rodentia > Cricetidae > Ondatra > Ondatra zibethicus. Next base: position 3,454 of record PVIU01020362.1, read on the forward strand.
CCTTTAATCCCAGCACTTGGGAGGCAGAGGCAGGCGGATCTCTGTGAGTTTGGGACGAGCCTGGTCTACAAGAGCTAGTGCCAGGACAGGCTCCAAAGCCACAGAGAAACCCTGTCTTGAAAAAAAAAAAAAAAAAAAAAAAACCAAAACCAAAACAAAACCACATGAAACAACCAACAAAGGAAATCTACCTCAGAGGAACCAGAGTGTATACTGGGTGTTTTTATCCAATGTGATATATTGCCTATGTTTTCTTGTTTATAAATAAATCATGTAATAAATTGCTACATCTAGATTTTTACATTAGAGGATTTATAAGGGGCATAGTTTTTTTGGATTCCTCTTGACCTCTTTCACAAGCGTAGCCCCTAAATCCATTGGTAGCTATTTGATAGTTACTCAACCACAGATGCATCTGACTTCAGTGTCTCTCATGTACAGTCTTTGAGTGCACCAATCTCATTGCATAAATACTCACTGGATACCTGTAGGCGATGTAGTGGGCTGAGCAGTTCCACATGACTGGAGAATGATGGCACATACTGGTTTCTGTCATTGTTACAGCTATCATCGGGAAAGATGACCTTATAAGACATACGATACCAATAGTGTTCAACATTTCTGATCACATAAGGGTCATTGTGATCATCTCCTCCTTTGATAGTCTTAAGATTAGAGGCAAGAACTTCATGAGTGTGTGCAAAATGTGTCTTCCTGTACCCAAGGAGATGAACCCCAAGGACCCATGCATGTGAGAAAAGCACTCTACCACTGAGTTGTATCCCTAGTCTACAGAACCCCAGAATATGGCTCTTTGGGTGGGATCTGACTTAATATCACCAATATGACAGAGTGCAGCTACTTTAGGAAAGACAATATTGAGAGCAAACTCACCCTATGCAAGTTGTACTAAACCCACTATTGGGGACCAACCTGTGTTAATCATCAGAAATGCTGCCCGATGGCCTACAGTTATCATTAACAAATATCAAAATCATTTCAAAATACAAGTGGAGCCATGCTTGAAGTTATTGGGTGTCCACATATGTCCACGCTTGGGGATAGGCATGGAAAGATCCTGTATTGGTATGTATACACATGTGCACATGTGCATGTATGTGTAAGTAGAGCTTTCCCGTCATTCCTTTGCCACATTGGGACTTGGCCGTGCATTCCATTTTACTCATTTATCCCTCTCACCTTCTGCAGCATTGATTGCTGCTTTGTCCTGGCTGTTGGGAGCTTACTTCCCTGGTTTAGGTAATTAAAATGCATGGTGCCACAGGGTTAGAGTATATGTGAAGGGTTTTGGAGGGAGAAAACCTGTGTTTGAACCCTCTCCACGACATTCCCAAAGTCTCACCTTTGGGTTTGTAAAACATCTCTTTCCTGTTCTGTCAAACGGGTGCTATTAAGCCCAGTCTGAGCAATAGCGCTGCTGTCAGGAGGGAAGGAGCTACCCAAGTGTTTGCACTTCATAGACTGTGGAGCATTTTGTAGAGCGTGATGCCAGTATTCTTCAATCTGAACAGGAAATGATGACGGTATCATAATAGCCATCCTCCTTCTGTCTTTCTCCTTCCAGTCGTCAAGCAGTGATAATGAAAGAAACCACAGCAGCATCAATAACCCAGTACGAGGAAGTGTACCAGAAAGCAGCTTAAACCAGAACATTGCTGAACTTTGCTCCAATATCCCCGAGTTCTCACACGAGGACTATGCACTGTGCCAAGGCCAAGGTGCTTACTCCCACATTAACCAGATCTTGAAGGAGGCCCATTTCTACAGCCTACAGCAGAGAGGACAATCACCGACGTGATGACCTGGGCGCTCCTCCTCCCTTCTTTATAAAAAGCAGTGACATTCACACAAAGCAGTCTTGGCTTTTTGTCTGTATTTCAGTAAGAGTCAATGGGCATTTGTACTCTTTTGCTGTTTTGCTCCACCACTGCAATTGCAGAGGGTCTTTCGTGACAGTTTGATATGTTTTCTGTCAAGTCTGGTGTGCAATTCATGTTAAAATAGCAGCATGAGGATTTCTCCTGATACTGAATGGCTTGTTTGTCCCATTCAGGTTGGGTTCAAGTCACTCATTTAGGGTCTCCATGTTAAATGTCCTTTTACAATGTGACCCCTCCTTCTGAGAAGCTAAGTGACCCATAGAAGAATGTGTGCTTTCCAATAAAACATGAAAGAACAAACAACAGCAGCAAATAAGCCAACAGCAAAGCGGTAATGAGCACTGATTAGAGGGAGAATGGGGCTTGTTCTCATTCTGAAATGACTGGCAGGGCTGCTCCTCAGAAGGGAGGTTTCTACCTATAATGGCGCAAATGTCAGCCTCTGCGGTTGTGAGCATGACGCCTGGGTCTGGTAACTGCACTCCACATTCCAAGTGAGGCTTCTTCCTTCAATGCTCCTTGTGTGCCCGACAGACTTTGTGGAGAGCACTTGTAATTCTGTCAGAGATTAAGTGCAAAATCTAGATATGAACGGCTTGTGCACTGTTCCTTACAGTTCCATCCATGATGTCTAATGTTGATAAAGTCTAAGCTACTGCACACAATATCTGACTAAAGAGCTGTTGGAAAGCTGGGTGGGATGATTGCTCCTTGTATAACAAGTCTTTCACGTGGATGAGGGCATCTCAGACCATCAAAATCAGTGCAGTTGATTGGGGCGGGGTGGGCCAGTGGAACAGTGCCTCCCTAGCCTGTGGAAGACCCTTGGAATCGTAAAACCATCAGCACAATTAATGTGTCTGATGATGAGTGAACTAAGGTGCCATTAGAAGAAACAGACAATGCCACTTAGTGATGGACCTGTCCCCGTGAATAGTTATATCGATCAGCCAACCAGCATGTGCAGGGACGCCCTTCCTTAATGCCCATGCTTTCTCAATGATCAAGGAACCAGAAGGCATCAATTCCATCTGCCCTGTAGCTATGAGGGTTACACACTGTTTTCACATTTACAGGGAAGAGGCTTGGTCTGTTTGCTAAGCAATCTCTGTATGCAAAGGACTTGTGTTAATGGCTAATGTTTCCCAAGTTGGAGAAGCAGGTCTTCAGAAGTAGATGTTAGTGTTCTTGGTAGGGGACAGTGAACAGATACTCGGTTAACAATTTCTCTGTAAGAGTGGGGCAAACAAGCAAATAATAAAGAGGAGAAGGAATCTGTAGTCTGAAACTGCATGCATGCAGCACAATTCAGGAGAACAGTGCAGGGTGAAATCTATGGCAGGCTGCCCACCTGGGTTTGTTCCACTTTCAGTCATGCAGGCGAGATATCTTGGGGGAAGGTGCTTTTCACCTAGCCTGACAATCTGGGTACCATCCCTTGCTGTCACGTGATGGAAAGAGAGAACAGAGTCCAGGAAGTAGTCCTCTGCCCTCTGGAAAAACTCTCTCATCTCACATTTGACCAGAGCTGGCCCTGAACTCTATGTATACCAGTATGGCATAGAACGCAAGCAGATCTGCTTGCTTCTGCCTCCTGTTTGCTAGGATGGATTGCTTGTGCCATCATGTCTGGCCTTTCTTAAACATTTGTTTGTATTTGTTTGTAAAATCAGGCTCTTACTATGTGACTTAGCCTCAACTGGAATGACTGTGTACCTCTAGCTGGACCCTAACTACTGCAAATCTGCCTCCTCCAAGAGTCTCTTGTCCTGGTAAATACATTGTGCCATCCCCTTACTGTCTTTTGCAAGTTATTTAGCTGTTTATCACCAGCCTATGTCCTAACAGCTCCCAAGTCTTTATTGAAACGGTGTAAGCCTGCCTTCCATAACCATCCCTCCTGTAATGTACAAATATTTTCTAAGACTGGCAATGGAGAGAAGCAACGCTTTTCTGCTGGAGTCTAGTTCCTACAGAAGGGGAAGAATGTTTCACCAGGGGTGATACGGGGCTTGTGTTCAGAGAGTAAGGACCTAACTGACCTTCAGAACAACCCAGTATGGGCTCCAACCCCAGTGAGGTCCTCCCACCACCCCTGGAGACAGAAGTAGTTGGAGGCTGCAAGTCACAGGCAGGGAGGGAACCTTGCTGCCAAGTCATCCACCTGTGCAATCAGATCCTGAAGAATGTGACAGGAGTCCATGAGCAGCGTAAGACACAACTGGAGAGAAAACACCAGCGTTGAAAACCAGGTCTCCCCAACTTCGTACAAGCTCCCTTTGCACTAATGCAAGTGGGCTGTTTTATGCAAGGCTGGTTGATTCTAGAAGCTTCTGGTGCTGTCCACACATTCTACTGTGCAACTCGACAGTATTTAAGCCCGCTGATGCCATGATGACCATATTAGTGGACCTGAGACCAAGGAACATTATCTCTCCCTCTTCCTCCTTCCCACCTCTCTGCTTCTCTGTCTCCTCCTCACACTCTGCTCTTTCTCTCCCACACACTTTCTCTCCCTCTCTCTCTCTCTCCCTGACTTTACGCTTTCCATCTCCACATTAATAACTCTGACCTGAAACCCACATTATCCTGATGGGTTTTCTTTCGTGACTACTGTTCGATGCACAGATCCTTTCATCATCTCTAGCCACGATGACCTTGGATATTCATGCCCACAGACCAGACAGATATTTTGCCTGAAGTTACACCAGAAGGAGTTTGAGGGACAATCTCTCTGGCAGCCATGTTTGTGCCCATGGAATAACCGCTGGGCAGGTCCTAATGAGCAGAGGCGTTGCTTATGTACTCCCCCCAGATTTCATATCACCTCCATAATTGTGAGGTTCCTCGGTTGGGTCACAGGCAGATTGCACTGGTTTCCCTTTGTGATTTTGCACTTGAGACACATGTCAGTTACCTGCATGATATCACAGTCCTGTTATCCTTCCTTGCTTGCTCCTGGTCCTTGCTACAGATTAACACAACCAGTTGATCATTCCCTCTGGAAAGTCCTTTTTTGTCTAGTTGACCACAGCACAGGACAGACTGATGCAAAGGCCACTTTGAGGTCTCCAGCAAACCCTAACTTTTGAAGGATTTGGTGAACTCCTGTGTCATTCTCTGCATCATCATCATTTTCCCCATATCCTGCGAGGGCTGTGTCAGAAGATCACTTGAGTTCCCACCGAGTGAGGGAAGTTTCCAAGCATACTTTGCTTAAGGAGTGTTTTCTCCTCCTGTTCTGTTTGGGACCAATCTTGGGGATCATGGCCAGGTTGATTTCTCAAAAGAATAAATGGTTAACCTTGTCAACCATGATTAGAGAGGGAACAGTCAGCATTCTTCACAAGATGGATATCTCAGTCAGGTTTTAGTTACTCATTTATTCTTTTGGCTTTTCTTCAAGTTCTGTTAAGAGGTTTGATGTGGACCAGGTGTAGAAAGATGGCAAGCCTTCTTGACCTGTGTGAGAGATCCATACTGTTACAGTCCTGAAGATCTGGCCTTTCCCCCACTGTGGTCAATGCATTTTCATATGCTGAGATTTCCTATTGCAGAGAAAAAACTTAGTTGCCGATTTTCAATACACCGTGAAGCATACAGGCTAAATGAAGCTAAAAGGCCAGCGCCGTTAAGTATTGGCCCTCTGGGAGAAACTGTACTGTTCAATTCTTCTCTTGGAAGAAGAAATTTGCCCAAGTCTTTGTCTTCAAATAGAAATGAAGACAAAAGCCTGTTGGTGGAGGTCTGTAATCGTAGCTAGCCAGGCCTTGTCTGAGGCAGGAGGATCACCTGATGTAAGGCAGAGCTACAGACTGAGTCCAAGGACAGCCTGTATAGGGTCCTGAGACTTTGATTCAAAAGAAAATATCAATGTAGAACGCTGGAAATATAGCTGAGTGGTAACATATATCTACCATGTAACAGGCGCTACGTCCAATACCCAGTATTGACAGACAAAAGTAAACATACACAAATAAATAAAAACCCAGCCAAAGTCCATAAATGGAATAGAAGATATTTCCTACGTAGACATCTCTCAGGAGTCAATGTAAGTATGAGATCAGACTGGGTCTTCTTTTTTGCTAGTGACAAGGTGCAAAGCAGTAATGTCACACTCAGGGACAACATGCTGGTAAGTAACTCACCAAATAGGACTGAATGGTTGCAATCATAACCTTCATTGCCACTCTCTTCCACAACCCTTGACCCAGTACTATCCTTGTTTCTCAGGACTGGGGACATGAGCTTCTTGCTGCTCATCTTCAGTCTTGAGTCTCCTTCATGTTCAGAGAGTTCTCATGATTGATGTTGACTTGAGACACATCCTTGTGATTTCTGAGCTCTCTGTGTGGCCTTGGGTGCATTTGCTGAAATGCAAACAGTCTGGCATTGCCTGGTGGCATCCAGTCATGAAAGGACTGTGTTTACTTTGAAACTGTTGTGGGCACGAGGTGGTCCTTGGCTATGCTCCGTAGCACTCTGCAATTGGCCCAAGCATAATAAGAGATGCACTTACCTAATGCCGCAAACTGATTACAGGCATTTTTTTTCCAGAGTCCATGCATCTAGACGTGTCAAAGACAGAGACTGAAAGTCCACAATGAGAACCTCCTTGGGCCTGAGGGCCTCATCAGAGGGAAGATGAAGCAGAATGTCATTAGTCCAATTTAACCTCCACCTTGAACTCAATTCGTAATGTAGTTCTCCCCACAAGGTCTGAGCTGGAACACTGCCAGAGGAGCCAGTTTTGGGAAATGGACCATGGCACATTCCATTGCTGCTGGCAGTGATAGGAGATAAGTGGTGAGCATTCTCAAACTGGAGAGAGAGAGACATGCTTGATCTGTTTCCTAGGACCAGGTCATTTGGAGTGGGCTGCCTGGTACCAAGATCCTACAAGGGGGAAAATCTGTGAGTGCATTGTGTGGAAATTCTGGAGATCAATCTTTAAAATCTTTTCTTTGCCAATGTTGGGGAAACCATGTTTTTAGTTTTCACCTTAAAAACCTAGACTCCTTGGTAAGTTTTAAAGATAAGGGGATTGGAATCAGCAAGTCTCTCTTCCAGGATCTTGGGAGGCAGAACGATGAGGATCTGGGGGCCAGCCTTAGCCGCATAATGAGATCCAGCCCAATTAGCAAACATTGTACATATGTGGTTCGCATGTGAGAGCGGGTGTATGTGTGTGAAAGACAGACATTCACACAGGTTTAATAGGCTTAGTGTCCATTCCTTTAATTCCAGGGGAGGCAGAGCAGGAAGATGATCCTAAATTTGAGACCCTTCTATGCTACATGGTGAGTTTTTGGCCAAGCTATACCCCAAGTGATACCTCAAATAAAAATTTAAAATAAAGAGAATACATTCCTAAAATGGGTTAAATGATTGCTTGAATGTATGTTCTGAACAGAAGTTTAGTAAAATAGTTACCTGAGGACATAGGATGCTTTAAGAATGAGGCACGTACAGTGGGTGCCTGGGCAGTTTCCCTGCTCTCCTTTGCTTTCATGTGAAGGATACCCGCATCTACCACAGGGCCACCCCAATCCTTTTATCTCACTCAGTGATTGCTCTGCCAGCACTCAGCTTCCAGGACAGGGTAGCTACTGTTTGATGGTAGAGTACTGGGGTGACTCTGGCATCAGGACATGATTTCTGAACTAAGGGCACAACAGGAATGACATGAGACTATGCTGCCATCTTGCTCTCCTAAAACGATGGTGTGGCTATGCCACCGGTTGTATTTATTTTCCTTTTGCCTTTTTCTTCTTAGTTTAGCCAAACCCTCAAACCTGACATTCACTGAGGCCGGCATTCCTCAAGGCCATGGTACCTTCTTCTCAGTAGTGATATCCAATGCCTTAGCCCTGACTGATATGTCCATGCCAAGAGGCTGCACGTGCCTATGCCTGGCTGGCCTGGAACTTCTCACTGCCACATCGATACTATCCCCTCCCACCAGATCTTTGCCATCTCCAACTCGCCAGTTGCAACCATGATCTTCCTTCCCCAGAGTGATACAGCTCGAGCGTGCTGTGTTTCCATTCATTCAACCTCAGCCCCAGGATCCCACAAGTCCTCTCTTCAATCCTCAACTTAGAGTTTGTCCACCAAGCTGCAGCTCCACTGCTGTCCCATTGGTCTGTCCTGCCTCTACTGTCATTCGATTTCCACCTGGGCCTTTGGCATCACTTCTAACCCCATCATGGGGTACTGAGGTTCCCTCGAGTTCTTAACAGAATATGTTGTGGGCATCATTAACCTATTCTAAGGTCTGGAATGCTCTGTAGGATCGAGGACATCCACAGAAATATTTCTTTGAACGCAATTGTGATGACTTGTACAAAGTATCATTGCAAGTGCAGGGATCTAGTGAGGGAAATGGGGAGCTCTTGGCAGCCACAGCTGCCTAGCCACTGCTATAAAGTAAAGTGCCCAAACCCTTGCCTCTGTCCCACAATGTTTGGTTCATGGATCAGTTTGAGTGGCTACCACTTTAGACTGATCTTGTAACACCCTGCTCCCCACTTCAAATTCCTCAACCACACTGTCCTTGTACTGGAATATTATCCAAACCCAACCCCTGTGCTCCACATTACCCCAGAGGATCCTTAGTCCTCCTGTGAGTGGAAATGCAAAGGTCGTTACCTTCTCGGGAATCCTGACCTGGGTAGGTTTGGCTTCTTTGTGATGTGATCTTCAGACAGATCATAGTTTTGTTTATGCATCAAGACTGACACCAAATAAATAGTTATTTTTGACTCTAGTACCTGCCCTCTCCCAAATAATTTGCCCTACCAGAAAATAAAGGATCCATATGGCTTCACATATACCTCCAAATATGTTGCTGTCCTGGAAAAATAAAGATCCATATGGGTTCGCAGCTCAGATCCTAAAGTAATTGTAAGGCCCCTGTGAGTATCACTTACTGAGAGGAAGACAAAAATGTGAGCTCCCTCATAGATACTTGATCTCAAGTATGGCCTGCAGGTGGTCACACAGCAGGGATGGAGACATCTGCAGCCTTCAGCAAGATGAGCTTTCACATGGGAGCCCTCACAGAAATGACTTCCCTCCTCCAATTTCTTGTAGTAAAGCTAAAGATCCATGGCTTGGCTATTACAAGGAGTAACTTGGTTTTCTGTGAAATCATTGTCTCCAGGAAGTACCCAGAAAAAGATATGTTGGATGAGAAAGGCATGCATAGCATTCTGAATATCTTGAGAGGAGGATATTTCACATCGAGAGGGAAGATATATTCCATAAAACCATTGTGCTGACAATGGTCTGGCATGAGTTATCATTACGCTAAACATGCTCCCGGTGATGTTGACTGCTGTCTGTATTTGGATGAGCAGAGGAACGTGGACTGGAAAGGACAATGACTGCAGCTGTGCAGGGACCTCCTTCAATGACAGCATGGAAGAGCAAAAGCCAAGTCCAGAGGAGGTGAAAACAACTGTGGCATATTTCCTTATGACATTGATGAAGAATCGGGGACTAGTTCTCTCTCATACATATGGTCTCTCCCTCAGTCTCTCCTCCCCGCCTCCCTCTCTTCCCTTGACCTCTCTCTGTGCCTTTGAGTTTTGAGAATCTCATTCTCGGGAGTCTAGGTGATTGAATGGCAGCAGACAAGCAGTTCTGCCAAATGACATAATTTAGTATCTACTTCCCAGAAGCAGATTCTTCATTCCAATCCATTGGCAAGCTTAGCTTGATCACCTCCCAGGCTGATTAATAAGTATGGAGAATGTCTTTGCTCAGTTGTCCCCTCATGCCTGAGGATAGGAGCATAGTGAGCCTTCCTGCAGGCTCTCTATGTGAGCCTCCACTGTTCTCTGATTGTGTCTCAAGAGTCCAGGACATGCACTCACGGGGGACACAGCACGGTCAACTCTACCCTGCTGCTATCTGCAGAATTGTGACTCCCGTGTCCGTTCTTAAGAATGATCAACCAAACTTTCCCTCTTTCACTGATGCCACCCTTGCCCAGACTCTTCCAGTACCCCATTTTGCTTTACTTCCTTCATTTCATGTCCTTGCTTTTCCCTTGTGTGAGGAGACTCTTTTGTGTAACTCTACAGTTTGCAGCAATCAGATGTGCTTATGGGAAGCAGTTTGCACGGACGAATTAAAGGACAAAGCCTGTGGAATTGCAGAGTACAAGAGTCCAGGTTGACCATGGTCAGCACAGGTCATTTGAAGTGTAAGACTAGGAACACGGGAGTTAAAGGAAAGATCACATTCAAATCATTGAACTGCAGTAGACCCTGAGTGGTCCATCAGGACACCTGAGGTCGAAAGTCAATGGTGGGCAAGGTTCACTTTTAGGCAATTGTCTAAAGTCAGTTGTGGAACAGAGGAAAGAGCCACCCCAGAGTCATTCAAAGCCCCATGCCAAGATTCTTTCATTGTCTTCACAAGCAGGGCAATTTGGTCATGATCTCAGTGCGTGTCATGGAACTGAGTGGGTTCTAGGACAGCATGGTAAGCCATTGATCAGTGGGGTGAAGATGAGAGACATTGTGAGGTCTTAGGGCTCAAATCCTTGTAAGCAGAGAAAAAAGTTTTTCCTTCGAATTCATGTAAACACCTCTATGAAGTATGACTATCACTGTCCATTCATTGCAGTAGAGTTGCCTTGAGAGTTCTGGCGGAAGTGGGGCAAGAAATATGTGGTTGTTCATACCTTCCTCATGAGCTCTCAGGTGAGAGGAAGAGTACCAGCTGCCATGCCAGGATTGCTGTTGTTGTGCTAAGCCCTGTGCTTAGCTCTCTGGACATGTATCATCTCATGTGACCCCCAGAAGAAGCCTGGGAGGTGGCCCCATGTTGAAGATGAGGGACATACAAAATGGGATGAATAATCACGGGCTCTCTTTCTTCTCTTCTCACCTCTTGTTACAGTCTGGATTTTCCTGGCTGCACACATTCCTCCTGGCTATCGCCTAGTTATTCCACAAGCCTCCACCTTCACTTTTCCTCCTGGACCCAGGGCTCAGTGTGGTCTCCAGCTCAGACTAGTCACCCATGGATCCGCTGCAGAAATGGGATCCAATGTCGATTTCCATGCCCTCCCGCATGGCCACTGTGACAAGCTCCCAAGAGGCCTCAGCAGGCTCTCAGCCTTCCTCCTCAGAAAAGCTAAGTCTGGGCCTCAGTGGCGTGAGCCTCAGCCGTAGCCCTGGCTCTGTTGTTCCTGCTCCTCTGTCAGAGGGGCTGCTCCAGCAGCAGGCCCGCGAGAAGAAGGCCCTGTGGCAGCAGTACTGGGAAAAGCAGGGCTTTCCTCAGAGGAAGAAAGTCTTCCTGAGGCACTCAAGACGCTGGCACCGGGATCACATGGCACCTTACCTGCTTGAAAGGGCTGTCAAAGGCTCTCCCTCAAGTGAAAGGGCTCAGAATCAGCTCCCATGCCAGGGCCATGTTCCGAATGTTGCTGGGATGAGTGGAGAGAGGAACACGGCCCCCAACCCTCACTCCTGGGAAACGCTGGTGCAGGGCCTCAGTGGCCTCACCCTCAGCTTGGGAGCCAACAGACCCAGCCCCCTGCCAGAGGGGCCTGGGGGGCAGCTGGAGCCAGAGCAGATGCTCCCGGTGGACAGGCAGCAGGAAAGCATGAGGATGTTCCAGAGGATGCTCAAGTAGAGGACGGAAGAAGGCTGAGGAGCTGGCTCCCAGAGGATGGAGGTGAAAACTGATGCACACAGTGCAGCACGGCCAGCTCAGGGGCCGGGACCATTCTGAGGTCTAGGCAGTCAGCTGCCTTGGATGAGTCCAAACACTTGTGCTATGCCGGAATTTGTCCTGGGAAAGGCTTCAACTTTCCTAATTATGTCTTTTAGCATGCCTTTTTTGGTGTGGTGGTGTGTGTTACCCTATACAAAAGAAAAGTGGGAACCAGAGATCCCTGGACCCCCATGTTGTGATTCACACACTGAGAATTTTCACTCATTTTCCTGGAAATTCAATGCCCCCCAATTTCTTGTTAAAAAGAACCAATACCATGTGTGTTTGTATATATCTTTATATATATGTACATATGTATATATAAGACAGATACATATCGTCTGTATGCCTTCTTGATGGCAGTTTATTGAGTGCCCCCACAAAAGGAATTACAGGAATGGTAGGTGTGATGAGATCCATGCTCTGGATTGGAGAGATACATTGACTTTCAGTGTCCAAAATTTGAAGCAAGGGAATGCAAGCTTAAGGCAACTACCTAATGCATTATATTGTGTAGAACATCCAGTGGTGTGAACCTACATAGAAGAAGAGAAGATTCCCTCTTAGCCAAACCAAATCCTGGATTGCTGGAAGAATTTCCCATGTGTTCACTCAATCATATTTGTAGCAATGTTGATTCGGAATTGCACACCTGGGAATCACACCCCGCCCCAGACCCCGTCTCTTCATCTGATTGATACAATAATTTAAGGACACCCAGGCAGGTCAGGAAAGGCATAGTGTCGTGTAGACGAGGAGGCAAAGAGACAAGAAGCTCAACTATGCATGCTGGTGTCGGCATGGGAGGGCTTGGGAGTGGGTATGGACTATACTGCAGGATGGTCCGGGTGGAATCATCATAGTGCTAGACATTGCTGATCAATATTGTTATCACCAGAATTTGGTGATAATTGGTGAATGTGCATAGGGACTGACTTCATGACTTTTCCAGTAATGCACCTATAAATATCCATGGCCTGGGTATGCCCATGTTATAGACTGGAAGCTGGGGAGGCCACTTTGCCCTCAAGTTTGCTGTTTCTGGTCAAGATCCAGCAGTGGCAAGTTTCTATGTGTTTATTAGTTATTAGCTTATTATTGGGGATCTGTACACTCTGTGTTTCTTAGCTGCTAAAAGACTCTGATGATCCAAGAGAACATCTGGGAGGGCAGAATATACCCCTTGTTGAATTGACAAGAGAACCAGCATTTCATCTGCCTATATGTCACACAGGTGGGGTGGGGTGAATTGGGCCTTATTCACATGAGGATGTTGCTCATTGCTCCAGGCTGCTGCCTAGCAACCACTCTGCAGCAGCCAACGTGTAGCTTTGGAATAATAGAGGGAGCTGTTGGTGGCCTGGAAACATCCCTACTATCCAATTATGGGGTGCCTTGTTAGTTTTGAGGGCAAAGGCATCCTGGCAGGGTAAAACCTGTTCCTGGCCATTTGGCCATGACAGGCAGAACCTGCTGTGTACTGGGGAACAAGGGGAGAATCTTTGAGATGTATCACTTGCTGTACTGTTTGTCCTTCCTTCTCACATGCCCTGTGTCCTGTGGTCCCTGGACAGGGCACCTGTAACTCTGTCTGATCAGAGGGATGTGTCAGGGTGTCCAAGTTATTTTCACTTGCCTGACATTGAACTGATTTGCTCTTTTCAAGGCTGTGGCGTCCTGTTCTTGTACCAGACAGCATGAAATGCCCTGTTCCAAATGTGTAAACATGTTCTCTTCTATGACCACCTGCCTCCTGTTGTTAATGTTGACTGTGATGTCATCACGTGGTTTGTCTGAGACTTTGAGAGGGGAAGAAACTGTGTAGTAGTCTCCACTCTAATCCAGGGGGCAACTTGTTTGTTTGCACATTCTGAGTTTTGTAACACATCTTCTCAGCCCCCCTTCTGACTAGGTGATGACCCAAATTGTCATTACAGTTCAGTTTGCCTGCTTTCTTTTCAATATTTCTCTCTCTTTGGCACAGCAATGGTCTTGTTTTTCCTTTTCCTCAGTGGATCTCCTGTAGTAGGTGCTGTGCTTTCCTCCAGTCACATCTTCCTTTCCCTGATTCCTCCCCTACATGGAGGTCTTCCTGTTTTCCCCTCTGCATCCAGCATCAGCATATTCTGCTTTTCAGAATACACAATGGTAAAGTTTCAAAGTCGGGTGACAGAATAGAATGAGGGTCATTGAACCATTCACCCTAAGATCCACCTCCCTGGAGATTCCAGTGACTCACCTCAACCAACTACAAGGTGTGCTGTGACTCTCTTGGCATACTGGATACAGGACCTTTTGACAAGATACAGGCTCAGCTGCCAGCCCCACTGCCCCATACCTTGTAAAAGTTCATGCCTTATATGAATTACAACACTGTGTTCTTGGCCAAGGACTCTCAGAGTCATCTAAGTGGTTGCTGGAGTCTGCAACCCTCCTCCTTGCTTCCCCTAGAGGTGATCTTCTGTGGGAACCAGGTAGCCCCCTTTACTTTGCCTTCAGTTACTCGAGTCCTGCTGGTGCCCTCACTTGACCATGACTACTGACTCATTTTCTTTACCTCCCTTCATACAATTATATGTCTGCGCTGTATGACTGAGTGCCTGTGCGTGTGTGTGACTGTGGGCCCTCATGCCTGTGTGGGTGGAGATCCTAGGTTGACTCTGGGTGTGTTGCTCTATTGCTCTCCATTGTGTGTTTTGAGACAGTTCTCTCCTAGGATCCCAGTGTCGCTTAATATGGTAGATAGCCAGCTTTAGGAATCCTCTTTTCTCTGTCTATCAGCCCTAGGATTATGGGAATGGCCCGCCAGGCCACCTTTTGAGTGAGTGCTGGGGGATCTAACCTCAGGAGCTCTTGCCCATGAGCCAGACACTTTACCAGCCCCTTGGCTCCCCAGCCCAGTTCCATACTATTTTATTTAATTGCAATCTTCCTTCACATAATACTGGCCCTTTCCGGAGTAATGATGCCCACAACCACAGTGTGCTCCCTCTTCCTGCCTCACCCTCTCTGGTGGAGAGTTTCCTGGATGAGCAGACCAGGATGTGTTTCTCACACTCACAAGGTAGCAGGCAGCATCTTCACGAGCACTTTCCACCATCTTATGTGTGTGGCGCTTCTGCTCTGAAACCCTCAAGCATGTTTTAAATGCTGGTGCTACAAGAGAGACTCCAATTATGCCTTGATTGGAGTTGTCATGGTGACGCCATTGGAATACCTTTCATCAATGCAACATGATTTACCTCTAGGACTGCGTTGTGCCACCCTCTCTCAGCCCTTGTGAAATAGACAGACATTTTTCCCCACTCCACCATTCTGATTTTCTCTCAAGAGTGGTTGGAGAGTCGTGTTCCTCAAATGTCATGACTCAGCTTGAGGCCCTGTGAGGACTCTGGATAGAGGTATAGTTCTTAAATCTCATCCTGAAACCTCTGTGCCAGAGGATATCAATAACCTGTGAGAAAAAGAGTTTTTTCTGACAGGATGGAGTGTGTGGTTGCCTAGGTAACCAGGAGATCGAGAAAGAGGCAGAGGGAGACTGCCACATGAGCAGCCTCATTCTACAGGATGCAGCCCTAACGCCACAGTGTGGAGGAGCATGACCAGTATTTCACCGCCTTCTCAACATTAGCTGCTTCCTTATGGGGTCTGAGCCTGATTGTGGGATGCGAAGACAAAGAGGACAAGGACACAGGCTCTGGCCACCAGCTACAGGGACCATTGGATTTTCAGTGAGGGTGTGCAGATGGGGCCGTCCCTCCCCTACTGGTGGTAACAAAGAGAAGGGTCTGTGAACACCTGTGGGGCCATGTTCCCATTAGACAGATGTTATTTTTTCTGTGTTGTCCACCCTGTTAATGTTGCATATGCTGGTACATTCGAGAAGCTCTGAAATGGAACATTGCTTAAGACCCATGGAATTCTCAAGGCTGTGTACAGCACCTGTCTGTCTGAGTTTCTGTCTGTCTATCTGTCTATCTCTGTCTGTCTGTCTGTGTGTCTGTTTATCTATCTATGTATCTCTCATCTATCTATCTTGTAGGGCACAGAACAGAAGGAACTGTTACATTTCACACACTACATATTCACTTAGATGATGTAATTCTAAATGAGTTTGAATATGTATATACATATGTGCATATACACACAAAAACACAGATATGCATGTATATATTGTCTTCAGCGTGCATAGCTGCATTCCATGTAAAATCACTAAGAGATGTGCCCTGAGAGTTGACCCCAAAAGCCTGAACAATAGATTCCAACCAGAATCCCAACATGGAGGTGGAGAATTATCATGCCTGCTCAAGGTATGTCCCCCAAATCCAGATAAAACTGGAAAAGAGAAATGGGCTGCCATTGCTGTAGCTCACTGACTCACGTGGAAGTGAAGACTGGGATGGAGAGGCGCCATGCAGGTGCCTGTCAAGGAATGGATCAAGAACATGGTGAATACCCCTGAGCTGTAGCATTCTGTCCTGTCTGATCAGCACCATGGACCAAATGCCACCTCATTCATATGTCTGAGGTAGTCAACCCTACAGGAGCGCACTTCATTTGGGAACCATCACAGTGTACAATGGACCAAATGTGAATATCAAGGTCTGAGAAGAGAAGTTGGAACAAGCTTAAAGGGCATGAAAGTTAGTGGGGTGGTAGGGGAACCCAGACATTCTGCCTTCAGTTTCCATTATGTTTTGTTTTTGTTTTGAGCTACACGATGTAGCTATGGCTGTCCCAGAATTCATAAGTAGACCAGAGTGAAAGAAATTTCACAGAGACTTCTCTGCCTCCTTGTCTTGTACGCTCGCATTAAAGGTGAGATCTACCATGCCCAGTCCTGTCTCCATTCTCCAAGTCTACCACATTGGTTGAGAGGAAACAGCCATGAGTAAGACTTATCGATGGGTTCTGTACCTATTGTGGTGATCTGAATGAGAATGTCCCCATAGACTCATAAGGAGTAAATTTCTGGAGGTGTGGACTTGTTGAAGTATGTGTGGCCTTGTTGGAAGAAGCATTTCCCTTGATGGTGGGCTTTGATGTCTGAGAAGCTCAAGCCAGGCCTAGTGGCTCACTCACTGTCTCTTCCTGACAATAACGGACTTAACCTCTGACATGTAAGCCTGCTCAAAGTAAACCCTAGCTGAGACACTTACAGATACTAACTTTTCCATACAACTATCTCCCATTCTAGTGAGTTCTCATAGTAGGCCCTGTACTGCCATGCACGTGCAACAAAGGACACATCGAGAATGCCTACTGGGCAGATTGGGGTAGAGAAGTGGTGGTGATGTCTTTCAAAAAGGTTTCCTTGTGGGGATACAGCTTTTCTTACTTTCTCGATGGTGGCCTTCCACATTTCTGTCCACTGATGGTTTACTGAGAATGGTTTGAGGTTCAATCATGTCGAAATGTTGATGTTACGGGAGTGCTGGTCAAAATGCTCCACAAGCTGCAGACCTCATGGGGTTTCCTTGCTTTGGGATGATTGTGAACATAACACAGATGAAATTGTTGGACGGAAAAGACTCTCCTTCCTGAGGTCAATCATCAGTGTTTAGGGCCATGTGGGCATTATGGACCAAAACTATAGATCCCAGGAGAAAGGACAAAGAAATACTGATTTGAGTCCTTCAGAGTCACTATTCTACTGCTCTGAAAGGCACCCTTCTAGGCAGACAGTGAATCCCCAAACCCACGCACTTCTTGTAATATGATTGGCTTTCTGGGCTCATATCCTCACTGTCCAAACGTTACTGCTGCTGGCCTGATTGGCATCTTTTCCTAGCAGCTATGAAGGGAGTCCTCTGAAAGAGTTAGGGGCAGGCTCCTCCGTGGGCAGACTTGGCCCCATAGGCCACAGGATGTGTAGCTGACTCGAGATAGTTTGAAGAATGAGGAAAGGCAGGGTTACAGCAAAGGACCACAACATCTCTTGTCCTGCCTAGCTCTCTTCCTTGTGAGGGTCATGGAATGCATTCCCTTTTAGTCCAGTCAGCTGAAGGGATACAAGAAGGAACATCCCATTTTAAAGTTACTGTGCAGAGCATAGGAAGAGGTGGCTCACCAACAAGCGGATCTTGGGGTTTCTCTCAGCCCTTGGGCCCATTTTGTTCTTTCTTGCCTCAGTACTTGATTGAGGAAAGGCATTGGGTGGAGCAAGCAACACTGTCCACGCTGGGTTACTCCCATTCCTAGGCACCTGGATACCTGGAGATGGTGTCTCTCCTGGGTTTTCTGAATCCAAGTGCTTTCCGTAATATAATTTCCAATTTTCATGATTTTATTCTTGCATTTCAAAAGTGTGTCTGTGTTTGTGCATGTTCACACATGTGCAAGCCGTGGCATACATATGTGAATATTAGGTTCTCTAATCATCCTTCTACCACACGGGTTCATGGAACTGTACTCAGGTCAAAGGGCTTGGGCACACATTGCTTTATCCTCTGCTGCTTTCTGTTCTCAGGTTGTCATGTGTTTTCTTTCCTAGAATTCCTGTGCTCAACAGGCATCACAGGAAAGCTTTTTACTGTGGACTTGAGAAATATCTCGTGACTGGTAATGCACTCTCATTAATGTCACTCGATGGAGAGACTCGCTCCTAGTGATACTTCAATACTGAATGACTACCCTGCATGCCTCATTCAAATGTTTATTTCAGTCACGATTTTGGAGTCTGAGAGCCCAAGCAGCAAAGCTTCAGTGCTTTGTAGGCCTACATATGACAGGGTGACAGCAGACTTAGTTGAGAAAGAAAATGAGAGAGACGCTGAGGGGACATGACCTCTATCAAAAACCTATCAAATTATCATTATTACTTCTTTGAGATTTTCATATAATTTGCTTTCATCATATTCTACCCACCTATCCCCAACTCTTCCCAAATCCACCCAGCCTTCCACATTCACCCAAGTACATTGCATTTTTTTCTTTTGAAGCCATTACAGATCACTTAGTGCTGCCTGAATTTACTTGGGTGCATGATCATCCAAGGGCATCTGCATATATGAACTACCAGCAGTTCTGACAGCAAACACAAGACCTGGGCAGGCTCAAGCCAGTCCTGTGAAATGGCCTTTAGAAGAGTCTGGGGAGTTATCTCATTAACGATTGGTGCTTGTGGCACAAACATGAATGCCTGAGTTTAGTGGGCAAAGCCAGGCATGACGACTTGCCCCCAGGACCCTAGCTCTGCTGAGGTGCAGAGTGGTGGGTGCGTCGGTTGGGATCACTGTTCAACAAGGCCAGGCTCATCTTGAGCTTCAGTCCAACAGAAAGACTCTCCAAGAACAGGGTGGCCAATTCCTGAAGTGTGTGCGGAAGTCAAACCAATACACACTTCCTCATGGGCATGAAAAGAAACATATCTGCTCACATAGGACATCCACAGGGAGAACACAGACACACATTAAGGACCTTCTGAAGGCATATGATAGTCAACTTCACATCTTCCACCACAGCCCCACCTCTATGCATCGCACCAAGTTCTGTTGCTGTTTCTCAGAGAACAAAGCTTCTATCCTATGAGCATTAGTTGACACCCTCATCCATAGCCACCACTTCTGTGTGATATATGGTATTCATGGAGAACATACATGCCAATGAGACAGAGAGAGACAGAGAAAGACCGGATCCAAATAAAAGGGAAAGCCTGCTCCTCTCCAGCCCTCCAGCTCTTCTTTGAGGTGACCCAGTGTCTTATGACATCTTATTTAAACAACTAAGAGACTAATCCCTGATGACACCTGGACTGTCTTATCAAATGGTCAGTTTCAGGAGGACATACAATCTTTTAAATCCAATAATCCAGATTACAGCAGTGTACCTCAAGTCAGAGCTCAGGAGTTCCCTTTGCCTCTTTGTGCAAAGAAAAACTTCCCATTTGCAGAGGACAGCCCCTGGCCATGCTGACCTTTGCTGGGACCTGAAGGCAAAGGCAAAGGAGGATCATTAGAGTCCCCATGGTACTAAGCTGGTTTTCTTCTTACTGGGACCTGCCCATATGTTACAGTATGTTGTGGGGACATTGACCACTCATCCTGGGCAAAGGAACATGTATCCTCAGAACTCCCTCTCTCTGCTCTTGCCTCACTCCTTTTCCCAGGCTAGCTAGCCCTTGCTGTCTCCTTCAGAAGAGGGGGGAGTAGAATGGGTGGTTAGGATGCTGGTTCCCCTGCCACTTTCCCTTCACAGCCAAGCTTCCTGATCCAAGAGACCCACACTTAGCCACCAGGATTTTCTCCTCCCCTATGACATTGGGTACACATTTATTTCATATCTAATCTGTGACTGAAGAAGTCCTACTTTTCCTGGGTTCCTCAGAAAATGTAGTCCTTCAGGAATCTGTGTGGTGAGACTGGTTATCACCCCTACCAAATAGAGACGTCCTGTTTTTACCCTGATGGCCCCTTTCAGTGAGAGTATATTGTACTTCTGTTAGGAGCCAGTTTTTTGTTCTAGAAACCTCTACAGCCCTACGCCTCTCCAAGTTATATTTTCCAAATTTGGTCCCATTTTGATGTCCAGAGTCTGAGAAAAGAATGAAACAAGTACTTTCCTTTGTGACAAAGTTTCTCCAAAATGTGTCCCAGCCTTCTAGTAACAGACTGGCCTCAACTATGCTGCAGTTCCACTTCCCCTGTTGTAATTGCGACGCGCCTCTGAGTTTGCCCATATTCACATGTCCATAGCCTAGGAACAGGAGTCTCAGGAATGAGAAATGGCATATATACCTTGCCCACACAGTCGCCCCCTTTCCCTAGAGGTAGCTCCAGAGGATGTCTATAATGACACATTTGTTGTGCTCCCATGATTCCCTGCTCACCTTTTTTGGGAGGCCTATTGCCCAACAAGTCTTTTGTCCATCTGTCCCTGGGCTCCCTCCTCTTTCTCACCTCACTCCACACACAGCTCAATTAGCGTTCCTCCTTCCTACAATGATGAACACCTTCCTTCACAAACTTGCTGAGAAACATGCTTAAGTCAGGGCATATGTAAATCCCCCCATGAATACAGCCTTACCTTTGCCGTGTGCCTCAATGGGTTCTTGGCACATTCCAGGTACAGGATGCTGTGACTGACCTGTTCTGAAGAGCATCCATGCTGGGATCTCTCCACCTTCCCCAGTGCATCCTTGGAGCTCAATGTGGCTTTTAAGCAAATACAGCAAGGTATCTACAGCATCCTGAGTGTTTGCTGCACACATGAGGAAGGGTCCCTTTTTTTACCTTTAGCATGTACCTGGGCTGGTGAGAGTTACACTACCACTGGCCCAGGTTCCAGCACTGTGCTTGCGAGAATGTCCCATGGGTGATATCTGGACAATGAAGTAGAAGAGAATGGAGAGAGGACTCCTTGACAGGATCTGAATATTTGTCCTGCCGGTTGCACATTGTGGTCCAAAGCCTTTCAAACTCATATTGAGGCTCATTTCACAGTCATGACTCCTACAGCCTTCTGTATGTTCCATTCCCAAAGCTCATCTCACTTGTTCTCAGGCTAATCCTGAGGATGTGCAGTGTGGCTTGTGTAACTGTGAAGAATCCCAAAAGGTGCCCAGGAAGTTCTGTGAGCACAGTAAAATGCAGGTGGCCTGGCACTTTGCAGCAGCATGTACCACTCTTGCACAGGACTGGGGATTAATTGCAGAAGGTCACGTGGGGCACCCCTCAAATACAAAGAACCTATGACCTCCAGACAATCACATGCCATTTTATGGCCTCCAGTCCCTTACACAGAGACACACACACCAACACACACTGAAATACTGGGTTTTTAAAATGTTCTTTTCCTTAATTTGTAAGTGTCTAATACTCCAAACTTTCTTATCTACACAATTTTTTGGTTTTATGGAAAATAAATTCCTTTCTAATATAATATGTCCTGGTTATGGTTTTTCCTCCCTCTGCTCCTCCCATTTCCTTCCAACCTCGCCTCCTCACCAGATCGACTCTTTTTTGTCTCTCAGTAGAAAAGATCGGCCTTTAAACAGATAAAAAGTAAACAACAGACGAAACTAGGATAGAGACAAATCTATTATGTCCAAGATGGATATCTAAGTCCAACATGAGAAGAGTCCCAACAGCAAGCACAAGGTTCAGACACGCCCTTGTTCTCACCGTCAGGAGTCCCACATGAATACTAAGCCCATTGAATATCTGTAACACATATTCAACAGACCTAGTTCAGATTCCGGTCGGCCTTGTGTGTGCTGACTAGTCTCCGTGAGCTCATATGTGCCTTGCTTAATTTTCTGCTGGTGTCTTCCATACCCTCTGGTTCTCCACTCTTTACAGTCCTCTTCCATGG
Source organism: Ondatra zibethicus (assembly GCA_004026605.1). Taxonomy (NCBI): domain Eukaryota; kingdom Metazoa; phylum Chordata; class Mammalia; order Rodentia; family Cricetidae; genus Ondatra; species Ondatra zibethicus. The sequence goes on from PVIU01020362.1 coordinate 25,398, forward strand.
GGTTTCCTGTGCTATGGTGGGAGAGTTTTGGTAGAGATCTCTAATTTAGACTCTCTCTCCACATAACATCTCACAGTGGATCTCTGCATCTGTTCCCATGTGCTGTTGGAAGAATCCTCTAGTGCATGGATAAGACACTGATCAATGAGTAGAGCAGAACATCATTAGGAAAGATTTCAATGATTTTTCTTAAGAGCAGTGGTGTTTGGTTTTACCCTAGGTCTCTGGACTATCTAATCACTCGTTCTTGGTTAGCCATGTAGGGTCAGCTATGGGTTCCTTCTCATGTAGTGAACCTTATGGTGGCAAATCAGACATTGGTTGGCTACTCGGACATTTTTGTGCCACCATTGCATATTTCGCAGGCAGGATGGATTGTAGGTCAGAGGTTTAGTGTCTGCCTTGGTGTCTACCCTTCTCTTTCCTTAGCCTGCAGGGTACTTTCCCGTACCAAAGAGACTCGACACAGTGGCATAAGTTCTGTATAGGCAGCAGTTGAAATTCTCCGTGTTCATTGCGTTCTGTGGGTATTGTCCTCAGTAATGGGACCCCACTGTCAGTTTTCAGAGTGCAACCCTTTTATTAGAAACAGTCTAGTTTGAGGATTTCCATCAGATCCTCTTTGGCAAGACCTTAAGTAAATGCAAACCAGTCCCACCACTGGAAGTCTTTGTTGGCTTCAAAAATAGCCAGTTGAGACTCAGTATCCATCCCCCATTGCTAAGAGTCCCCATTAGAATGACCTTCATAGATTCCAGGAAGTTTTCAATGCACTAGGTTTCCACACCAATCCTCAAATGCCCTCAATTTGAACCTTCTCTCTTCACACTCTCTCCTTCCACCACATCACCCACACCTAATTCTCCACCCCATTACCAACCCCACCTTCTCCCAGTCTGCCTTTAAAATCTATATTTCTCTTTTTCCCAGAGATCCCTGCATCCTCTCCTAGATCACTCCCTTTACCTAACCTCTCTGGGTCTAAGGATGGTAGCTTGGTTATCATTTACTTTTGTTTCTTTGGGGTTTTTTTCTGAGAGAAGGTCTTACCATGTAGCTCTGACTGTCCTAGAATTCACTATGTAGGCTAGGCTGGCCTGGAATGCACAGAGATCCGCCTGTCTCCCTCATGTTGGCAATGAAATCTTGTACAACCATCCTCCACAGGTTATCATTTATTTACTTAAAGGATAGTTTACACCTTTAAGTGTGCACCTACTATATTATCTCTCTGGGAGTGGGTTACCATACTCAGGTGATTTTTCTTCTAGTTCTACCCATTTGCCTGTCAATTTCATGATGTCTTGTCTTTAAAAGAGATGAGTAATGTTCCATTGTGTAATCGTACCTTATTTTTATTATCCATTTTCTTTTGACAGACATCTACCTTGTTTCTACTTTTTGACTATTATGAATAGAACAGCAATGAACATGGTTGAGGAAGACTCCCTGAGGCAGGAAAAGAATCCTTTGGGTGTATGCTCAAGAGTGTTATAGTGAGTTCTTGATGTAGGTTGAGTTTCAATTTTCTGAGGAACTGGCATATTGATTTCCATAGTGGTTGTGGAAGTGTGCACTCCTACCAGCAGTGGAGGAGAGTTCCTCTAGCGCCATATTCTCCACCACATGTGTTATCATTTATGGGGGTTTTATTAATCTTTTTCATTTATTTGACATACGAACCACAGTTTCTGCTTCTTCTTCTCCTCTCTTCCCTTACCCCACTTTCTACCTACCCCCATCCACTACTCTTATAAGGCGGACAACCTTGAGAGATTGTCATCTGTGGAACCATCTCCTCATCTCTGGGAGGAAGCGTACTTGATCATAGCGAATATGTTTTTTTTTTTTAGGTGTTCTTGGATTCTGGTTGCTATTATTTTACTTTATTTGCATCAATGTTCATGAGGAATTTTGGTGCATAATTCTTTTTCTTTGTTGCATCTTTCCATGGTTTGGGTATCAGGGTAGGTGTGCGCTAATAAAAAGTATTTGGCAATGTTCTTTCTCTTTCTATTATGTGGAACTATTTGAGGAGTATTGTTATTAGTTCTTTGAAATTCTGATAGATTCCTTTGCTGAAACCATCTAGCCCTGTGGGGTTTTTTTTTTTTGAATTTCAATGGCTGCTTCTCTTTCATTAGGGGCTATACCATCCTTAAATTCTTATCTGGTTTTGGTTTAATTTTGGTATGTGGAAGTTATACCCAAAAATTGTCCTTTTCTTTCAGATTTTCCAATTTTATGGAGTACAGGTTTTCGAAGTATGAAATTCACTGAATTTCCTCAGTGTCTGTTTTTATGTCATCCTTCTTGTTCCTGATTTTGTTAATTTGGATATTCTCTCTGCATTTTGTTTAGTTAGGATGGGGGTTTGTCTATCTTGTTGATTTTTTTAAAAGAACTCATCCTTTGTTTCATTGATTCTTTGCAATGTTCTTTTTCCTCTACTTAATTGATTTCAGCCCTCAATTTGATTATTTCCTGCCATCTACTCCTCATGGCTTAGTTTGATTCTTTCTGTTCTAGAGCTTTCAGTTATACTATTAAGTCATTAGTGTGAGATTTCTCCAAATTTCTTTCAAAAAAAGCATCCATTTTTAAAAATTTCATTGTCATTCCAACCACACTTCTCCCTCCCACCCCTCCTCTTGCTGCCCTCATTACCCCCTCCTCAGTCCATGCCTCATTCACTCCTAGCAACAGGTAAGGGCTCCCATGGGGAGTTGACAAAGTCTGGCACATTATGTTGGGGCAGGACCAAGACCCTCCCATCTGCGTTAAGATTTTAAGCTTTTTATTCATTTTACATGCCAACCACAGTTGCTCCTCCCTAAACTCCTCCCATTCCCTCCTACTTCCCACCCCCTAACCCCCATAGGCATCCCAAAAAGTGTAAGGCCTCCCATGAGGTGTTAAGGAAGCCTGGCATATGAAGTTGATGCAGGACCAAGGCCCTTCCCCTACATCAAGCCTGAACAAGGCATCCCACCGTAGGGACTGGGCTCCAAAAGGCCATCTCATGCACCAGGGATAGATCCTGGTCCCAATCCAAATTTCCCTCCCCTCCTCCCATTCCCTTCACACACCCTCACACCCCACCCCCTCCAATGCCGAGAGAGGGCAAGGCACCCTAACCTGTGGAAGGTCCAAGGCCCTCCCCCCTACATCTAGGCCGAGCAAGGTATAACTCCAAAGAGAATAGGATCCCAACAAGACAGCCTATGTGTTAGAGATAAATCCTAGTGCCACTGCCAGTGGCCTCTCAGTCTGCCCTCGCCATACAACTGTCAGCCACATTCAGAGGAACTAATTTGGTCCTGTGCTTGTTCCTTCCCAGTCCAGTTAGAGTTGGTGAGCTCCTATTAGCTCAGGCACATTGTCTCAGTGTGTGAACCCCTCATGGTCTTGACTTCCTTGCTCATATTCTCCATCCTTCTGCTTTTCAACTGGACCTTGGAAGCTCAGTTCTGTGCTCCCATGTGAGTCTCTGCCTCTCTTTCCATCTGTTGTGGGATGAAGATTCTATGGTGATATTTAAAATAATCATCAGTCTGACTACAGGGCAAGGCAAGATCGGACACTCTATCCTCTATTGCTACTGGTCTTAGCGGGTGTCATCCCTGTGGATTCCTGGGAATTTTTTTCAGAGCCAGGCCTCTTGCCATCCCCATAATGGCTCCTTCAATCAAGATAACTCCTTCCTTGTTCTCCTATCTCTTGTTCCTCTATCTCCACTATCCCATTCCCTCAAGTTCTCCCTAACCCTCCTCTTCTCTCCTCCTCTTCCCCTTCTCTTTTCCTTCAACCCCCCACCTCCATGCTCCCAATTTTGTCAGGCGATCTTGTCTGTTTCCGATTTCCAGGTGGGTCTATATATGTTTTTCTGTGGGTTCACCTCATTACTTAGCTTCTATAGGATCATGTACTACAGGCTAAATGTCCTTTGTTTATGGCTACTATCCTCTTATGAGTGAGTATATACCATATTCATTTTTTGGGTCTGGGTTTCCTCACTCAGGATAGTGTTTTCTAATTCCATCCATTTGCTTGCATGATTCAAGATGGCACTGTTTTTTACTGCTTAGCAGTACTCTAATGTGCTAATGTGCTGCACTTTCTTTATCTATTCTTCAGTCAAGGAGCAGCATGTAGGTTGTTTCCACATTCTGCTATGCTGCTATGAACATAGATGAACAAATGCTTTTGTAGGATGATTGAGCATATTTGGGTATAATCCCAAGAGTGGTATTGCTGGATCCTGAGGTAGGTTGATTATCAATTTTCCGAGAAACCGTCGCACTGACTTCCAAAGTGGTTGCACAAGTTTGCATTCCCACCAGCAATGATTCTCCTTATTCCACATCCTCTCCAGCATAAGATATCATTAGTGTTTTTGATCTGACAGGTGTAAGATGGTATCTCAGAGTTGTTTTGATTTGCATTTCTGTGGTAGCAAAGGAAGTTGAACATGTTCTTAAATATTTTTGGACATTTGAAATTCTTCTGCTGAGAATTCTCTGTTTAGTCAGTCTCCCATTTTTTTAATTGGGTCATTTAGAATTTTACTGTCTAATTTCTTGAGTTCTTTATGTATTTTGCAGATAAATCCTTTGTCTGATATGGGGTTGGTGAATATCTTTTCCTATTCAGTTGTTTATATGTGTGTTTATTAATATCCAGGTCTTCAATTCAATTCCATTGGTCAATGTCTCTGTTTTTATGCCAATACCAAACTGTTTTTATTACTGTAGCTCTGTAATAAAGCTTGATGTCAGTGACGGTAAGGCCTCCAGAAGTTCATTTATTGTAAAGGGTTGTTTTGGCTGTCCTGGGCTTTTAGTTTTTCCATATGATGTTGGTTATTGTTCTTTCATGGTCTGCGAAGAATTGTTTTGCAATGTTGATGGGGATTGCATTGATTCTATAAAATGATTTTGGTAGGATTGCCATTTTTACTATATTGGTCCTTCCTATCCAAGGGAATGGGAGAAACAGTGAAACAAAGAGCTGATTTTCTTTGAGAAAGTCAACAAGATTGACAAACCCTTATCCAAACTGATCAAAAAGTGGAGAGACAACACCCAAATTAACAAAATCAGAAATGAAAAGGAGGATTTAACAAAAAAACACTGAGGAAATTTAAAGAATCATTAGGTCTTACTACAAAAACCTGTACTCCACAAAATTGGAAAATGTAAAAGAAATGGACAATTTTTTAGATAGATACCATATACCAAAATTAAATCAAGACCAGGTGAGCAATTTAAATAGACCTATAAGCTACAAGGAAATTGAAGTTGTCATCTAAAACCTCCCAAACAATAAAATCTCAAGACCGGATAAGTTTTAGTGCAGAATTCTACCAGAACTTCCATGAAGTGCTAATACCTATACTCCTCAAAGTTTTCTATGTAATAGTAACAGAAGGGATATTGCCAGACTCTTTTTATGAGGCTACAGTTACCCTGATACCAAAACCACGCAGTCTCAACCAAGAAAGGGAATTACAGACCAATCTCACTCATGAACATGGATGCAAAAATTCTCCATAAAATACTGGCAAACCGAATCCAAGGACATATCAAAAAAAAAATCATCCATCATGATCATGTAGGCTTCATCGCAGAGATGTAGGGATGGTTCAACATACGAAAATCTATCAACGTAATCCATCCTACAAATAAACTGAATGACAAAAACATATTATCTTTTCATTAGATGATGAAAAAGCCTTTGACAAAATCCAACACCTCTTCATGATAAAATGTCTTGGAGAGATCAGGGATACAAGGATCATTTCTAAATATAATAAAAGTAATATACAGCAAGTCGACAGCTAACATCCAATTAAATGTAGAAAATTGAGGTCCTTAAAGAGTAATTGAAGAAATACCTTAAATAATTGAGGAAAAGACAAAAATTGGAAGAAATTATTAACCCCCTTAAAAAAGCCAAGACAAAACAGTCAAACACGTCAAGGAAATGGTTCAAGACTTGAAAATTGAAAGAGCACCAATAAAGAAAACACAAACCATTGGCATTCTGGAAATGGAAAATCTGGGTTAATGATGAGAAACTAGAGATATCAAGAGAATGCAAGAGATGGAAGACAGAATCTCAGACATTGAAGACACGATATTGCTCAAAGTTAATGTGAAATCCAACATATTCTTAATACAAAACATCCAGGAAATCTGGGACACCAAAGCTAAGGATAATTTCTTTCTTTATTTCTTCCTTGACTCAGTGTTAATTAGTTGAAAGTTGTTCAGTTTCCATGAGTTTGCAGGCTTTCTGTAGCTTGTGTTGTTACACTCTAATGCATAGTGATACATTAGATACAGGGAGTTTTCAATTTTTTGGTATCTGTTGTGATTGGCTTTGTGATTTAGTATGTGGTCAATTTTAGATAAGGTTGTATGAGGTGCTGAGAAGGCATATTCTTTTGTGTTTGGGTGAAGTGTTCTGCAAATGTCAGTTAAGTTCATTTGAGCCATAACATCTTTCATTAGTTATCTTTTTTGTTAAGTTTCTGTCTTCAAGATCGGTCCATTTTTGAGTGTGGGGTGTTGAAGTCTCCAACGATTAATTGTGGGGTTTGATGTGTGATTTCACTGTTAGTAATTGTTTTTTCACAAGTGTAGGTGTCCTTGTATTTGGGAAATAGGTTTTCATAGTTGAGACTTTTGATGGAGTTTTCTTTGATGAATATGAAATTTTCTTCTCTATCTCTTTTGAGTAATTTTGGCTTGAAATCTCTTTTTAGATAATGAGATAGCTATACCAGCTTGCTTCTTAGGTTCATTTGATTGGAGAACATTTTCCCAACTCTTTACACTGAGGTAAGGTCTGTTCTACAAGTTCAGATGCGTTTCTTGTATCCAGCAGAAGGATGCATCCATTGTGTTAGCTTGTGTCTTTTTATTCGTGAATTGAGTCCATTGCTATTAAGAGATATTAATGAACAGTGATGGATAATTCCTGTTACTTTTTTTTGTTTTGGTGTTGGTGGTGTTACTTTATGTGCGTGCATGTGTGTTTGTGTGTGTTTGTGTGTGTGTGTGTGTGTGTTTGTGTGTTTGTGTGTGTGTGTGTTTTCTTTCTTTGGGTTGAGGTTGTCTATTATCCATGTTTTTGTGGTTGTAGTTAATTTTCTTGGGTTGTAGTTTTTCCTTCTAGTACTTTCTGTAGGGCTGGATTTGTGGGTACATATTGTGTAAATGTGGTTTTAGTATGGAATATCTTGCTTTCTCCATCTGTGGTGATTGAAAACTTTCCTGGGTATAGTAGTCTGGGCTGGTATCCATGGTCTCTTAGCATCTTCAAAACATCTGTCAAGGACTTTCTAACTTGTAGAGTATCCATTGAAAAGTAGGGTGTAATTTTGATAGGTCTGTCTTTACATGTGACTTGGGCTTTTTCCTTCGCTGATCTTAATATTCTTTCTTTATTACATATATTTAGTGTTTTGATTATTATGGAGCAAAAGGACTGTATTTTTTGAATCTCTTTAGGGGTCTGTAAACTTCTTGTACTTTTCTAGGACTGTCCTTCTCTAGGTTGGGAAAGTTTTCTTCTATGATTTGTTTGAACATTTTTTCTGTGCCCTTGAAATGGGATCTTTCTTCTTCTATCTCTATAATTCTTAGGTTTGGTCTTTTCATGATCTCGCAGATTCCCTGAATGTTTTTATTAGTAATTTATTGGTTTTAACATTTTCTTTGGCCAATGAATCTTTTTCTCTAGCATATCTTCAATGCATGAGATTCTTTCTTCCATCTATTCCAGTTTGGTGGTTATGCTTGCATCTGTAGTTCACTTACCCCAGGTTTTCTGTTTCCAGAATTTCCTCGGTTTGTGTTTACTTTATAGGTTCTATTTCAATATTTAACTCTTAAACCATTTCCTTCATGTTTTTGATTCTGTTTTCTTTGCTTTTTAAAGGGGAGTTATTGATTTCTTCCAAATTTTCCCTTGTCTTTTCCTCAATTCTTTTTTTCCCATATTCTTTTATTTTTTTCCATTCAAACAAAAAGAAAAAGAAAATTTACCTTTCCTCCCCTTCTCCCAGTCCCCTCCTGCTCCCCCCCACCCCGCTCCCTCCAGCTGCTTCCTTAAAAGAGGGCGTGGTGCCCAGCCCTGTGGGAAGTCCAAGGCCCTCCCCGCTCCATCCCGTCCTAGGAAGGTGTGCATCCAAATCGACTAGGTTCCCAAAAAGATAATACATGCAGAGGAGATAGGTCTTAGTGTCATTGTTGATGGCTTCTCATTCTGCCCTCATTGGCAGCCACATTTAGAGAGTTCAGTTTGATCATATACTCGTTCAGTCCCGGTCCAGCTGGTTTTGGTGAGCTCCCATTAGATCAGGCACACTGTCTCAGTGGATGGTCCAGCCCCTCACGGTCCTAACTTCCTTGCTCATCTTCTCCCACCTTCTGCTCTTCGACTGGACCTTGGGAGCGCAATCCATTGCTCTGTTGTGAATGTGGGTCTCTGTCTCTATCTCCATCCATCGGACGAAACTTCTATGGATGTGATCAAGATATTCATCAGTGTGACTATGGGACAAGGCTAGTTCCGGCACCCTCTCCTCTGCTGCCCAAGGACCTAGCTGGGAACATCCCTGTGGACAACTGGGATCTCCTCTAGAGCCAAGTATCTTGCCAGTCTTAAAATGACTCCAATAATGTAGATATCTTATTCCCTTCTCCAATATTCACCTTTCTTCCATCTCCACCCTCCCACTCCCCC
>PVIU01020363.1:0-34128 GCA_004026605.1 Ondatra zibethicus
AGTTGTGCTGTAGATGTATTAGTTGTGTTGTAGATGTATTAGTTGTGTTGTAGATGTATTAGTTGTGTTGTAGATGTACTAGTTGTGTTGTAGATGTATTAGTTGTGTTGTAGATGTATTAGTTGTGTTGTAGATGTACTAGTTGTGTTGTAGATGTATCAGTTGTGTTATAGATGTATTAGTTGTGTTATAGATGTACTAGTTGTGTTGTAGATGTATCAGTTGTGTTATAGATGTATTGTGTTGTAGATGTATTAGTTGTGTTGTAGATGTATTAGTTGTGTTGTAGATGTATTAGTTGTGTTGTAGATGTATCAGTTGTGTTATAGATGTATTGTGTTGTAGATGTATTAGCTGTGTTGTAGATGTATTAGTTGTGCTGTAGATGTATTAGTTGTGTTGTAGATGTATTAGTTGTGTTGTAGATGTATTAGTTGTGTTGTAGATGTATTAGTTGTGCTGTAGATGTATTAGTTGTGTTGTAGATGTTTCAGTTGTGTTATAGATGTATTAGTTGTGTTGCAGATGTTTTGGTTGTATTGTAGATATATTAGTTGGAACTGGGTTCCACAACTCTATATTTTGATTGGCTGTGATTTTCTGTAATGGTCTTTATCTGTGCAAAGAGAAGTTTCCTTGATGAGGAGCAAGAACTACACTTATCTGTGGGTATTGGGATAAATATTTGTAATATAGTTAGGGATTATGCTGGTTTAGTAGAGTGGAAATTGCAGGCTCTTCTCCAAGATCCATGACTTCACCAGTCCTGGGTAGTTAGCTAGCTTTCCAGTACCAGACACAATTTCCCTTTGTTGAGTGGGCCTTACGTCCAGCCAGAGAGCTGTTGGTTACTACCGAGATATGTAGCCACTATTGCACCCTTTGGGTTACCATGCCATGCTGGTCATTGTGATTCATAGGTAGATGCCATAGCTGGGTAGGACTGTTGGTTGCTTCTCCCTTTTCAAAGCTTGCAGGGTATATTATGGTTGGAAGGAGGCGTTCAGGTCAGCTCCAAGTCAGATCCTCTGGGCCCTGTGTTGAAAGCATGTGGTACCTTCAGCAATATAGACTTAACCTTCAATATCTGGGAGATAGCCAAGGAAAACAGAAATATCTTAGAATGCTTTGGTAGTCTCTTGGAAAACCCTGACCAACAGCTCAAGATAGCTTTATATGCCTTGGTTTTTTTTTTTTTTTTTTTTTTGTCTATGGACCTTGTGGGGAACATTGTAAGCCTGGGTGAGAAATTTCATTTAAATTTATAGTATCTATATATTTCAGACATGCATGCATTAATGGTATTTTTAAGTAGACAGATAATGGTATAATTCCTTAGGATTTTCCCAGATATCCTTACTGTTATTTTATATTCTTCCTTTCTTTCTTCTGTATTTATCTCCCTCCTCCTTCTCAACCATAGTCCCCCATTTTCCCCTTCAGATCTTGTGTGTCCTGCTATTTCCCTCTCTGTTGCTCCATTCCCTAAATAGTCACTTTTTATTTTCCTGGTTTATGCATGTAATTACTCCAGGTTGTATTCTCACATCTGAAGATTTAGAGCCAGGAATGGCAAGTGGGAGAGAATATGCAATGTTTGTCTTTCTGGATCTGGATTTTTCTCACTCAACATGATCTTTTTAAGTTATACTCATTTACCTGCAAATTTCATTTTCCTTTATAGCTGAGTAGTATTTAATAGTATATATGGATCACATTTTCATTCTGTTCATTAGTTGAAAAATATTTAGGTTGTTTCCATTTCCTAATTATTTGACCAGGGCAGCAGTGAGTCTGTGGAGTAGTATATTGAATTCTTTAGGCATATATGAAAGAGTGGTATAGCCGGGTCACGTGGTAAGTTATATTTAGCTCTTTGAGGTCTCTCTACACCAATTTCCAGAGTGGCTGGACCAGTTTGCAATCCAACCAACAACGAATGAATTTTCCCAGCATTTGTTGTCTATTTTATACTGATTTTTGCTATTCTGTCTGGAGGATGATGAAATCTCAAAATTGTTTTGTTTGCATTTCCCAATTAAATATCATGGCTGAAGTTAAGTGTGTTCATGTTTGGGTCTTCAATTTCACTCCACTGGACTCCATGTCTGTTTTTGTGCCAGTATTATACTGTCATGATGAGTTTGCAGTAGAGCTCAAGATCTGGCACCATAATCCCTCCAACATGGTCCTTTTTGCTCAGGATTATTTTGCCTTTTCATGATATTTTGTATTTTCATAAGAATTTTAGGATATTTTTCAATTTCTGTGAAGAACAAGAGGGTATTTTGATTGGGACTGCACTAAATTTGTAAATTGTTTTTGGTAGAATTGATCACTTCCATGATGTTGCTTCTGATCCATGTTCTGGTCCATGAACATGGGATGTCTTTCCATTTTCCAGTGTCGTTCTCTAGCTCCTTCTGCAGAGGTTTTAAAGCTTTCATTGTAAAAGCCTTTTACTTCCTGGCTAGGTCGTTTCTTCCTCAGCATTTTATTTCCTTTGAGGCTTTTGTGAATGGGAATGTGCCCAGGAACTCCTCCTCTGTGTGTTTTTTGGTGGCATATAGAAAAGACATTGATTTGTGCAAGTTGATTCTGTAACCCTCCACATTACTGAATTTTTTTTTTATTTATAGAAGTTTTCTGGTGGAACTGTTGGGATCTTTTATTTATAATACCACATCATCTGCAAATAGGGAGAATTTGACTTCTTTTCCTATTTGTACACCTTTAATTTCCTTCTCTTGCCTTATTGTTCCAGTTTGTATTTTGAGCCTAATATTGAAAAGGAGTAGGTACAGTGGACATCACTGTCTCATTCCCTATTTCGGAGAGATTCAAGTTTTTCTCCATTTAGGATGTTGGATGTGGGTTTTAATTATAGTGTTTGTTCTGTTGTTCCCCACAGTTCAACTCTGTAGGATACCAGACCACTTTTGACATTTTATTTTGAGATGAGTTGTTCAGGTTAGCCTTGATCTCACTCAATACTTGCAGTACTCCTAACCCAGGCTATCATTTACAGGCCTGTGTTACCATGTATGATACAAATGGAGTTTTCTAAGTTCTGTCTCAAATCACAAGTGGTTGAGAAGAAAATGAATGGAGTTTTAGTATGATGTGATTATCTGGAAGTTGGTAAACGCAGTGAATAGAAGTTAAGTAAGAAAGGCCACAGTAAACCAGAACAGTAATGAATGGAACTAACCAGTCAGCATATTTTGGTACAGCATATTTTGTACATAAATAGGTACAGAATTTTTATAATAACATGTAAGACATAAAATATCCAAGTTATTGAGCATTTGTGAGAAATACATTGTTCTGAGAAACTGAAGCAGATACCACTGTGTGTAAAAGTGGAAAAAACACTAAAGAAATCTTACTGCCTTGGTCCCCTGCCTGCTGCCAGTCTTACCTGGTCCTTTTAAGAAACAGCCAACCACACAAAAGCAACATCTGTTTGACAGATTTCCTTTTGTCCTGGAGGCCAGCATCTCTTTCTGGCCCACTACGCATGTTTATTGGACAGTTTGCATGGATTCCAGAGGAAGCACAGATGCATTTATTTGCCTTGTTGGTTGCTTTTTTTGGAACAACCTGTTTAAACGAAGGCAGCAGTCCTAGGGTTGATGCGATGCATGGCCATGTCCATTGGTGGGGAGCATTAATAATGGGCACTGTTACAGCCAAAGGATGGGAAGGTTCTAGGATGGACTCTGGTGGACGTGGTCAGGTTATGGTCATGACTTTAACACAATAAATCCAGAGAGTTACTTAGCAGCCCAACACTTGCCAAGGTAAAAAAATTCCAAATTAAACTTTCTGTGTTCCTAAAAGCTGGTAGAGTTTTTTGGCTTTTCTTTTGAAGGTTATTTTCTGATTTAATGGGTTTTTAACTGTGTCTGTGGCCAGGATAATGGATTTCAGTGAAAATCAAGATTACATTAAAGTATAAAACAAACAAAAACCATCCTACATTTCTTATCTGAAGACACCTTCTTATCCCAAGTGGTAAGACTCCTCATGTTACACATATGTTACACATAGCTGTCTATACTTGACAGTTATACAACTTTAAATGTTTATGTGCATGGGTGTTTTGCCTGCATGCATGTTTGTGCATCATGTGTGTACAGTGCCCTTGGAGGCCAGAAGAGGGCAACAGAGTCCCTGGAACTAGAGGAACGGATGGTTGTGAGCTGCCATGTGTGTTAAGTTGGGAGCGTAGCCCCAGCCCCTGGCCTGGGAGTTGTATTGGTCTGGACTCCAAATCCCAGCATGCCAGGTCTTGACCCCAGGGGGATGGGTAGGTGGGTCAGGACCACTCCCACAGGGTATTTAAGTGGCCTCCTAGAGGAGAAACGTGGTTTTTGGGTCTGTATGGGCTCCCTGATGCCCTGTCTCCCCACTATGCGCTCGGCCACCCGAGAGCATCATTCTTAATAAAACAATGGGCATTTTGATTTGGTTTGATTCAACCTAATTGGATTTCTTGCGCTGGTAGAGCTGCTCTATTCTTATCAGTGTGGATGCTGGGAATTGAACCTTGGTCCTCCCAGGAACAGCCAGAGCCCTTTACCTCTGAGCCATCTCTGCAGCCCAGGGAGTTTGGACTTTTTTTAAAAAGGCATTTTTACACAGTTCAACTAGATTCCTATTAAACTCAATTTCATGAAACCCTTTAGCAAACATGAAGTTCCTATGAGGCCTATTGCTAAGGGCTGAAGTTACAAACATGAGTAAGCTAGGAATGAGAATTATTTTCAAAGTTTACATTCCAGACGGGGGACGGCTGGGAGCAGGCCGTTCAATCAGTGCTTTGATAGGTGAAGAACGATATGAAATTGGAACAAGGGGACTTCATATTCTCTAGAACGGCCAGGGAGCCTCTCCCAAGGATGGTCAGCTGAGTGCACCCTAAAGGCTAAACCTGAGACGACAGTCAGTTAAGGCAAAGGGGCCCAGGCAAGAGGAACGGCTCTTGGAGATAGGGAGGGAGGGCTGGGAAGAGTGTGGAACAGACTCCGGTTTTGACATGTGTGGGGCCAAATTATGCAGGCCCATCTTCCTACAATGTCTGGAGGTCAGAGAATTCTGAGCGACCTACAAGGTGCAATTTGCACCTGCCACACAGAAGGTGGTCACCTGGCTTTTGACAGTAAAACAACCTGACGCCAGCCTAAAAAGTGGTCAGGGTAATGCTAATGCCACTCTGCTCCTTCTCTTGTGAATTAGGAGGTCGCTGGGGAAGAGGGGTTTTTCAGTCTATAGGACAAACTAGGCATAGACATGTCAATAGGTACAGATGTGACTGCTCATTCCCCACTACCTAGAAAACAATGCTAAGGAAGTTTGTGTTTCCTGCCCCCTCAGTTTACCTTGATCTAAAAGCTGTTTGGAAAATACCTGCGGGTGATTGTCATGATGTGATTCTGGGATATGGATGACCCCTGAACACTCCCTCCCGATGCTGTCATGTGAAATGTGCCTCATTTATTCCTACACCTCCACTTTGATACGAGAAATGTTTTTTGTCCAGGCTGGCCCCTGACAGACATGGCTGTTGGTCCCCTGTACTCACAGCAGTGAGGATTCTCCATGCAAGATCTCCACAAGATGGAGCACATTGACACCTGCCATGGAAGGGTTGGGCTCTATTTCTCCCTGAGGATTTGTAAGCATAGAACCATCTATGGGTGAGGGAGAGACATTTTGTCCAGTGATAAAACCAGTGATAAGGTGTGTGAACGGAGTTTTCCTGTCCTGACCACCTGATCCCTGTCTTGGTAGCTGCTTCCAATGACCATACAGATACTTAATATTATGCTCAGCTGATAGCTCCAGCTTGTTAATAACTATCTCTTACATTTAAATTAACCCATTTTTATTAATCTATGTTTTGCCACCTGGCTTGTGGCTTTTCCTGTCTGCTAGCATGCCTTGCTTTCTGGGCAGCTGCATTTCTCGGGCTATGCATTTCTTCCCCCCAGCATTTTCAGTTTGGCTTTCCCACCTCGCCTTATTCTGCCTTGCTATAAGCCAATCTGCTTTTTTATTAACCAATGAGAGTAATACATAGTCACAGTGTACAGAGGGATTATGTCACAGCAGTAAGGTGATCACGTTCTGTGAGCAAACTGTCACCAAAGTCAGGGTTCTCTAGAGTAGCAGAACTCTAGAATGAATCTTTCTCTCTCTCTCTCTCTCTCTCTCTCTCTCTCTCTCTCTCTCTCTTTTCTATCTGTGTGATTTCTTAGAGTCATAGGCTGCAGTCCAACTAATCCAACAATGAGAAGCTATGACTAAATCCAGAAGTTGCTCAGTTCACAAGGATGTCTCAGCTGCTCCTCTGTAGACATTGGAATTTTGAAGAAGTAGGTCTAATGCTTCATTAGTGAAAGAGTGGACTTGCTAGCAAGGTGAGAGCAAACAGGCAAAGAGCAAAAACCTCCTTCTTCCCTGCCTTGTATACACTTCCTGCAAAAGGTGTGGCCCAGATTAAAGGTGTGTCCTTCTGTCTCAAGATCTGAATCACAGTGTCTTCCTGCTTCAAGATCTGTATCAAAGGTGTGTGTATTCTTACTTCAAAGGTCCTGAGTTCAATTCCCAACAACCACCTGGTGGCTCACAACCATCTGTAAAAAGATCTGGCACCCTCTTCTGAACTGCAGGTATACACGCAGACAGAAAACTGTATAATACATAATACATAAATAAATAAATAAATAAATAAATAAATAAAATCTTTAAGAAAATAAATGCTGAGTTGAAACTGTAATCCTTTTAAAGAAAAATATTGGACAGTATCACTATTTTCTCAGAGTTGGAAAATCTATTTGTCCCCAAGTTTATTAAAGTATGATTGAGAATAATATTATGTATTTACTGTGTATAACATGATACTTTGATCCATGCCTGCAATGTGAGATGACTAGATGGGGTGAGGTGGGAGAACGTTCTTTGTGTACTCTCAGCTGCTTTCAAGAACATCAAATACATTTCTGACTCTAGAGAGTCATGGTGCTGCACGATAGACCTAAAGAACAGAGACTATGTGTATTAGTCAGGGTTCTCTATGGCAGCGTTTCTCAGCCTTCCTAATGCTGTGACCTTTTAATACAGTTCCTCATGTTGTGCTGACCCCAAGCCATAAAATTATTTTTGTTGCTACTTCATAACTGTAATCTTATATTTTTATGAATCGTAGTGTAAATATCTGTGTTTTCCAATGGTGTTAGGTGACCCCTGTGAAAGGGTCATTTGACCTCAGAGGGGTCATGACCGACAGGTTGAGAACTACTGCTCTAGAGAAACAGAATTTACAGAATGAATCTATGAATCATCCATTTACCTATTATCTATCTATCTCTATAGAAAGGGAACTTATTAGAATGGCTTACAGGCTGTGGTTCAGCTAGTCCAACAATGGAAGTTTCAAGAATCAATTGAAGTTTCAAGAATCCAGTAGTTGTTCAGTCCAAGATGCTGGCTATCTTAGCTGGTCTTCAGTATAAGTCAAAATCCTGAAGAAGTCGCTCTAAGACCAGTGAAGGAATGGACTTGCTAACAAGAGCGAGAGCAAACAGGCAAAGGCAAAGAGAGAGCAAGCATCCTTCGTCCATGTTCTTTATATACAGGCTGCCAGCAGGAGGCGTGACCCAGGTTAAAGGTGGATCTTTCCACCTCAATAGATCCAGCTTAGGAGTGGGTCTTCCTACTTCAAATGATTTAATTAAGTAGAAAATCCCTCACAGGTGTGCCCAGCCATTTGGATTTTAGTTAATTCCAGATGTAGTCAAGTTGACAACCAAGAATAGCTATCGCACTACGTATCATCAATGAAAAGACTGATAAAGTTCAATCACATTAGAATAAGTTCTGCTTTAGGAGATCATGGATGCCATATGAGAACAAGACAGCTTGGGAGAAGGTGGAAATTCAGGTCTACCTGTCTTACATCTACTTCTTTCTAGGGTCATAGAAAGTTCTTGAAATTAATAAGAAAAAGGTAAAAACAGGACACAACTTATCTAATGCTGCTTGAAGCATTTGTGGCAGAGCCCTGTAGATGGACAGCAGAGCAGACCACTAGGCTGCTGGAGACAAAGCTCTGCTCTCCGTCCTGGACACCTCACATCTTCTCAGAGACACCCTTTGGATTGTCGGTATGGAGGGTGTAATGATCTGTCTCTTTAAGAGACAAGCCACGCCCACTTCCTCCCCCATCCGCTGAGGCAGGCTGATCTTCAGCTTCCGGCCTGAGCTCTCTCTCTTTTTCTGTCTTCCTTTCGGAGAGGCAGCTTCTGCTTTTCTCTCCACCCTTCCCCTTCCCCCACTTCTCTCTCTCCTCTTTCTCTTTCTCCTCTCTCTCTCTCTCTCTCTCTCTCTCTCTGCTCTTCTCCCCTTTCCCCTTTCCCCTTCTCCCTCCATAACCCCCTGAATAAATATCCAACTTTACTCTGCATGGAGAGCCTATCTATGTCTCTGTCTCTTGCCCACCTGCCACGTGTCTCCCTGCCTGGGACCAGCCACCGCTCAGGGACTGGCAGCTGTCTCTGCCTAGGACTGGCTGCTGTCAGGGCCCACTGCCTGCTGCCACATGGCCCGCTACCACCACTTGGGGACCTACAGCATTTCTGCTGCCTACCGCCGCTGGGGATCCTGCAGCATTTTTAATTTTTCCATTACAGAGGGTCAACACTGATAGTGGCCCACCAACCATGTTACCATGAACACTACGAGGAGGAGACTGCACTCCCTTATTCCTGTTTTTCCTCAGTAAAAGATCCCGAAGTGGTTGTTTTTCTCTCTTGGTAGCTGCAGTACTGGCTGTCAGTATCCCTTCCCAAACTTTGTGGGTGTTGGAAAGTAGGGTATAGTGACTCAGGTAGCACCAGAGGTGGTGTGGTCCTTGAAGCCACCTGAGGTCCTGGCTCCCCAACTCTCTGTCCTCTGATTCCTGCATGCTGCAGCTCCTTTGGTGGGCAAATGTTGCTGCATTGTTCTGAAGTTGTCCTTGGAAGTTCAGAGTATCAGCTCAGGCCAGATGGGAAGTAGGAGTCAGGTTGGAAATAGACATGAGGGATAGTCACTGGGGAAGTTGCCTGTGAACAAAGGCAGAGGGAAGAGGAGTGGGCAGGAATGGTGCCCGATCAGGATGAACTCTGCTACCTGTCATAAGAGTCCAGCAAGAAGGGAAGGTTGGGCAGGAATATCCATAAACTGCTCTGAGCATCTTGGCCAGCTGACAGGGTAGATTGGTTCTTAGCATAATCCTGCCTTGGGCGGGACAGCCTGGCTCTAGGAACCCCTGCTGTACTCCGTTACTGGCAGCCAAGAGACTCTGTGGCCTTGTTCTGGAGGCTGACAGTTTACCCTCTCTCTTAGGGCCGCTTCCCACCAGAAGAGTGAGCGGAGCAGCTTGCTCTCGTGTCTGTCTTACTCAGCCTGTAGGCATCTGCTCTTGTCTATCAATAGTTTTTTAGATCATCTGAATTCTGTTTTAAACAGCTTTCAGGTTAAGTTAGCTGACACAGTTCTTGTTATTTGCCCCACAAACATAACCTACAAACTCAGAAGAGTATATGCACCATGTGTAGACAATCAACAAATATTTTCGTATGAATGCATTTAAATGGGGGTGGCTAATGGTCTTTTAAGCAAAGGCTACTTAATGTTTAATTGCTGATTGGTTGTGACGTTGCAAAGAATCTTTGCAGCAAAATCTAAGACTCATGACATGGCTTCCCCTGTTCATCTACCACGTGATGTTTGTGCTGAGATAGAAGAGGGCACTGGTCCACGGTTCCAGGTTGTGTCTGCAGAGAGTGAGTCATTTGAATGCAGAGAATTCCATATAGGAGATGATGGAAGAAAAAATATCATGGATGGAGGTCATTGGTAGGATGGTGGGTGGACGACAGGTGGAGGCTGGTAGCTGGGTTTCTGAGAAACCAGCGAATTCCATATACATTTGCACAGTCCATTCTTAGCAGTTTAATCCACCAGCCGCAGCGTGACCTCCTCTTCCCCGCTTTGCCACCATCTCAGGGGATCTTCAACTCTTTTCTAGAGTTAGAAAATACCTGTGAAACAAAGAGTTTTGAAGTCACCCCAACACTATCTACCCTTGGAAGTTTCATGTGTTCATGATGCCAGCTACTTTCTGAGAACTATGTTTCTTAAATGTTGAGCTATGTTCTCAAATATATTGAAAATAATATGGAATATATATTAGTATGTAATACAATATTAGTATATATACTAATATATAAAATACAAAATATATTATATAATATATAAAATTTTATACATATACATATAATTTTAGACTGGGTCTTCCTATATGGATCAGGCTAGCTTGGAACTTGCTATGTAGCATAGGCTAGCTCCAAACTCAAAATTCTCTGGTCTCAGGCTTGCAAATGTTGTAATTACATGTGTGTCCTGGCATGTGTAGCAGGAAAACTATCTATGAAAGATGTACTCTCCAGGAAATTTTGCCAAAATTTCCCATCAAAGGGGAAAGCCTGCTTAAGCTGTCAAGATTTCTAAAATGAAAATTTAGTCAGTGTTCCCCTCAAGACACTTTCTGTTCTGCCGAGAAGAACCACGGGGAGCTGTAATTTGTCCTCGTAATAAACACTTAAGTACGAGAGCAGCGATCGAAGCTTTCCCTCCACCATATCTCAGGCTAATGGAGCAGGCAGCTTTGCTGGTCATTCTTCACTCCTGCATCTGGAACCAGCCAGGCCAATGAGCGGAATCCATCTGCTACTTAGCTTTGCTGAGCACTGTTTAATATCCCAGCCGAAGAGCTGTGGATCACGCTTGACGAGGAGGGTGCAATTAAACCACTGTCCAGTTCTCAACCTCCTTTTCCTTTTCTTTCCTCCCAGTGACTGGCCCTCCTCTATGGCCAGGAACTGCACCCTTCATATAAACACTCCAAAATTTAAAATATTCCATTAATACACTTCAAGGCAGTATTTCATGTGTATATATGAACAAATTGGGCATATTGATAATTATTCAGGGCTTTTGACTTAAAAAATATGATTTTGGGCTAGTTTTAGTTTCACAAAAAAATTAAGAGGGTTGAGCAGATATTTCTTGTGTCCCTATTGTCCCTGAACAAGCACAGTCTCTCCCATTGTTAATATCTCCAGTAGAGTGGCACATTTGTTCCTGCTGGTTAACCTAGACAGACTGGCATCATTATCCGCCAAGTCCTTAGTTAATACAATTAGTGTGGAGGCCTGAAAATGTGAGCCTATTTCCACGTTGACCAAAGGTCAGAGAGTTGGAACTTACCTCTAGCTCCTTCAAGGTTTTTGTGTTTTTACCTCAAACAAAGGTTCCACCTAGATTCAGATCAGAGAGTTCTGCTCTCTCTCAAGGTTATTGTCAACAGGTGTGGCTAATATTATTTTTATTCACATCTTTGTTCTTTTTACTAATATTTCTAGATTCCCATGCCCCTACTCTGGAAAGTGGTATTTTTGTTGAGGCTAGTTTGCGACATATGGTGCCCAAAGTGGGGCTGACCAGTGAACCCCGAAATGCACAGAAGTGTGGTCAGGCATGCAAGGGAGTACGTGAGGGACCCCACAAGAAAACTGCATCACAGGTAGAGAGGTGAGTAATGAGCGGTCAGAAATAAATAGTAAATAATAAAAAATGAAAGAGAAAGGGGGCAAAAATCGGGAGTAAAACTGTACATATTTGTAAATATGGGACAAGAAAACAGTATTCAACTATCTGTACAGTCTCGGAGGTATTTTGGTAGCTAGAGGAGTTGAAATGAAGCAGAAACAAAGGCAGAGATATTTAGAGTTTGTAAATATTATATTCCTGCCCCCACAGTGTCGGTGTATGCATTGGCACCTTTGGGCTACTCCAGGACTTGGAGAGGCGGAAGTGCAGCCTTGTTTTTGCCCCTGCAAGCAGTGGTGCTGTGGTCACTGAGCCACAACCTCTATTGTGCTTAGTGGGTGGGAAGAATGAAGGGAGTATGGTACGTGACCCAGCCATGGCCTGGGTTACTGGTGAGACTGTGGCAGTCTAGACACATGCGCTGTGGCCAGCTGAGTGTGACCCGCGCTGTGCAGTGGAGCCAGGAAAGGCAGACAAAAAGGTTTCCCACAATAAGCACCCAGAGTTGGTCAACAGAAATGCCTAGAGACTAAATGACCCATAAGCCAAGGAGCCTACAATGGATAAATCCAAATTCTCCTAATTTTGTGATTGTAAATTTAAAATAAGCAAGAATAGTAAAAATCAGCATGGCTATGCCCACCTAAGCTTATGGATGCCGCAGTCTCAAAACTGCTGCAATGGCGGACACCTGAGAACCTGAGCTAAATTTGTCAGCTGCTTTCAATGCTGGTTGGTGGCAGAACTGCTGAATGTGTCCTGTGCCCTGCCCATGCAGAATAGACAATGAGGGACCGGCAGCCTGGTCCCAAGTACCCAGGCAGGATAGCCAAGCAGTGGAGGGAGCATGTGCCCTGCTACATGGCCCAGCTTCAAGTCCACATCCCATTTCCAAGGCTGACAACCAAGCTGCAAAAGAGTAGCTTCAGGGAATTACAGATCTGGCTTCAGGCAAGTGTCTGTAAAAAGGAAATGAGCAAGACAAGCCTGTCAACTAGGCATTCTTGCAACTTGGATTAGAAAGATAGCTTACAAACTTTTAATAAAATATCCAATGGTGAAAACCTTATTTAAAATATCCTACAAGAGACCTTGAGCCACTAAGTGAAATTCTTACAGGGAGCAGTGATCCAAATTCTACTAGACAGCTTACAGAAGCTGCCCGACAGGTACTCAAGCAGGTAGAGTATACTATACAGAAAGAGAAATTACATTATATTAATTATGATCAGCCTTGGTAAGCATGTATATTACAAAGTTTACTCCTACAGCAGAATTATGGCAAAATGGTCCACTTTTATGGCTGCACCTTCCCGTTTCACCAGTTAAGGTACTGAAGCATTAGCACAGAAGAGCAGGATGGAATCTAGGAAATATTTTGGCAGAGAACCAGCTATAATCAATGTTCCTCATACTAAACCACAGATTGATTCGTTATTTCAAAATAGTGATTCTCAGGCAATTGTGTTTGCTCAATTTGAAGTCCAGATTAATAATCTTTTCCCAACTGATCCATTGCTGCAATTCACACAATTGCATTCCTTTATTTTCCCTAAAGTTGTAGCAAAAGATCCTTTAAAGGATGTTATACTAAATTTTACAGATGATTCTTCCAATGGAAGAACTGCATATGTTGTGAATTGCCACAACCACAGCAGCGTCGCCTGTGTGACAATGATGCCTCTGGTCCAGAGGACACAGGCTGGGGGTTCGTGCCCTTCGCGGATAGGCCTCCGGCGGTTTCTTAGCAATCAGCTCAGGTCATGAACTTGAACTCAAGATTATATACTTGCCGCTGTCATAGATGGTTAGCTGCCTCTGCTTTTCTTTCCTGTTTCCTGATAATGTTCTTTGCTATACTTGGCCAAAAC
Source organism: Ondatra zibethicus (assembly GCA_004026605.1). Taxonomy (NCBI): domain Eukaryota; kingdom Metazoa; phylum Chordata; class Mammalia; order Rodentia; family Cricetidae; genus Ondatra; species Ondatra zibethicus. Next base: position 13,533 of record PVIU01020363.1, read on the forward strand.
CTATAATTTTACTAGAGAACCCCTTGATGTTCCTGGGATTGATAATTCTGATAATGATACTAATACAGTGCTCAAGATGCCTCCAGTGTTTCAAGCCCTTGTGCAAATACTGGGGGGATATTATGGATGAGTTACAGCAACGGGAACTTTTCCTAAATAGGACTGATGATTTGGGGGAAACATAGGTTAAGATCCAGATGTTGTTAGGAAACCCCCATTTTGGGAATAAAGAAACTAGGAAAAAATCCCTTGCAAGATTGGGAATTCTAACACGTAAGGCTCATGGGTTAATAAAGTTTAGGATCAGGGATATATGGTGGGAACCACCCAGGAGTACAACTGAGTCACCAGATAACCCCATTCCATACACAGGAAGATATGAGGATGATAGTCATAAGTATATGATATTTGAGGGACAAAAGCAGAATTATTTAGCTCTACTATTTTTGGATAGGCTTGCTAGATCCCAACCCCCATGGTGTTTGCTACATGAGAAAGTACAAAAAAGTATATTGCAGCAGGTGCAGAGAACTGATTAGGCATATTAGGTCACTAGAGGAGATAAAGGGTGAGAAAAAAGAAGGGCCATGATAGCAAATGTGAGACAGAAACTTTCTATTCCTGGATAAAATGAAACCACTTGTTTGAGGTCTATGTTCCCAAGGATAAGAGTTTCCCTTCCAAGGACATGCTCATCACTAATGTGACTAAAAGAAGCTTTCATACTACGCCAAGTAATGACACGTGACCTTCTGGTTTGTTCTCTGTTTGAATACTATATAATGACAACATGAATTCAGTAAAGTTGCAGCAGATTCCAACCACTCTCTTGTGTGTTGTATCTGTCTGTCATTCGCCTAACTTGTGCCTTCATGGTACCAAGACCCTGATTCTCTCACGGTCTGAGGGGCTCCCCTGAGCCGGTCTGTGGCAGTAAATAGTGTTTTAAATTAAGATATGTGCATGTGACAATTGATAGAGATTCAGGCCACAGCACAAATTGGGAAAGCCACTAAGCATGTAATAACTCATAGCTTAAAATGCTTCTCATACCTGGGAACCCCCAAAATCATAAAGATGGATAACGGGTCCGGTTATGTTAGCAAAGCATTTCAGCAAGTTTGTTCCCAAGGGCTTGTTGAACGTGAGACAGGCATTCCTTATAATCCTCAAGGACAAGGAACTGTGGAACATGCCCGTGGCTCTTTGAAAACATAGCTTCAAAAGATAAAAGCAGGAGAATTATATTCTCAAACGCCACCTAATGCCTTGAGCCATGCACTTTTTAATGCTAAACTTCTTGAGTATGGATGTCATGAGCAATCTGTTGCTGACAGATTTTGGCATGATGGCACCAAGGTGACCTTTGCTAAAGCAAGGTGGAGAGATCCTTGCACTAGATTATGGAAAGGACCTGATTCTGTGTTAATATGGGGTTAATGGCATGTCTGTGTGTTTTCACAGGATGAGGATCAAGCGATATGGCTTCCAGAACATCTGGTTCGATGTGTCCACCAGATGGGTGCGAGCCTTGATGACATCATAGCTGCTAACACCTCCATTGAAGAGTCAGAGTGGGAACCCATGATCCTGACTTCCTCACAGCACCATACTGCAGGCCGAGGAGAGGGGTACCTGAACCAATGTTCCTGAATACAACATCAGTCTGAAAAGGGAAAGAAGATCATAATGACAACTGGTGATTCCTAGTTTCATGATAGACTTGCTGCTCAAACTTCCAAACCTAGTGAGTCCTGTTTACTTTGGAGCCGGACCAGAAATGAAGACTGAACATTTGACTGTTTTACGCTTTTGGACACAAAACTCTGATTGCCAGTGAGGAATTCAGCCTGCTGTTAAAATGTTGAGAGAACCTGAGAACTGAGACCTCATTTTTCCCCTCAGGGGAAAAAAGACTCGTTACAAGGAGTGACTGAAGTCTCTCTTCAGAGATGAGGAGGGTAACCTAAGGGTTTTTGCTGCTGTTCAGAGACTGGGCCAATTGCTTTAAAGTAGCATTGCAATTGGACTCTCACCCATCACAGAAACCCTTTCATGTCTTTTGGTTAGAATGGATTTAAGAGAATCGTAATTTGACAAATTGTGTTATGGTATTGACCTGTTAATGCTTTAGTTCACTATAAGATGTTAATGATTAGAAAAAGATTAGAACTTGTTTAAGAAAAGTTTGACATTTCCAATGAATTCTTGAATTTGACATGTTTGATAAGACAAATTTAGATTTTGATACAGCTGAGTACTGTTAAGAAACTCTCTAGACCAAACCAAAAGGGGCATTCCAAACTCTGGTGATACTCCACTCCTTTTATTAGGAGATACTATAGCCAAAGAAGTATGCATAGCACAAAGTATTATTTGCTTGCTTACCGTTAGCCAATCACTGATGAACTCTCTTGACAGAAATTTGGCTTAGAGACACAGAGCCCAGAGGTACTTTCTCCCTTAACCCTTTGCTTAAAGAGATCAGTGTCAAAGACGGGTTTGATTCTTTTTCCTCCCAGGCGTCTAAGACGTGGACATATTTGATTGGAATGCATGTACAGAAGATAGGCAAGTCTGGGAAATGGGGAAAGTGTTTACCTAAGGCAGACATGATAATCTATCCCATTGCAAAAGCACAGGCTTTATTAAAATTAAAAAAAGGGAGGAATTGTGGAGGCCCCAAAATGTGAGCCTATTTCCACGTTGACCAAAGGTCAGAGAGTTGGAACTTACCTCTAGCTCCTTCAAGGTTAATGCGTTTCTTCCTCAAACAAAGGTCCAGCCTAGATTCCAACCAGAGAGTTCTGCTCTCTTTCAAGGTTATTGTCAACAGGTGTGACTAATAGCCAGACCTTGTATTTCAGGAATAGAGAAGTAGATATGTTTCTACCTCAAACAAAAGTCTAAGGATCAAATTAAGTTCCAGTTCCCTTAAGGAGATAACATTGGATTACACCCAGGGAGTGGTTTGCCTACAGAATGTTTTGGTCTAGGGTGTGAGTGTGACTTTTTTTTTTTTTTTTTTTTTTTTTTGTTCTAGCAACAGAATGCCTAACCCTGGACGTAGCCCACGACCTTCAACTCGTCTATTCATTTCCTTGTCTCGTGTTAAAGCAGTTTTTTGTCTTACCCCTACCTTTTGGGGTCAGAGGTATTTTAAGCAATTGGAAATTAAACATGGGTGATTTCAGTATTCACTGGAACTCCCTCCTGGTACTATTCTATGTTTTATGTTTTATTATTTTTAGTCACATCTTCATTCTCTTTACTAATATTTCTAGATTCCCATGCCCCTGCTCTGGAAAGTGGTATTTTCGTTGAGGCTGGTTCCCCATAAAGCTAGTTAGCCAGTCCTTGAGTGGTAAGGGCTATGTGCAGACTAAAGTTGCTTCTAACTCTGCCTTTGAATCAGTGAACAACACCTGTGGAAACCACCTTGCGTATGTGTCGCTAGGGGCAACCAGCCTGCTTTGAATCTGCTGAGGTCTTGGCTAAGTGTGTCAAAGGCTGTCTTTGCGGCTGAGAATTCTCCTAAGTCAGCCCGAGTTATGAAGAATATCCTAGTGTTTCTGTTCTTCAGTATTATATAGCTTAAGCCGAACCACCCCCCAAATCATACACAGCTACTTGTGTGCCCAATAGATAGAATATATACATGAGATAACACACAAGCAGTGGGAATATAGGCAAAGCCATTATTGGGGAAGAAATGAAGTTCTTAGGGGAGAAATGAAGTGACTCATGAGAGAAATTACAGACAGAAGCATCTGGTTTTTATGGTCAGTGGCCCCATGGCTTTGCTAGGTGGGGCTCCCCACCAGGGAATCATGCATCTGATGGATCTACCTGCTGAGCACTAATTGTCACCTGCTGTATACCTTATGGCAGCTCTCTACAGGTTTTGGGAAACTACATCATTGATGAAAAAGCGATATTGTCATCATAAAAAATTCCTCCCTGTAATCCTAACTTTCTGCTTTTGAATATAATTTTAAAATTTCATTGATGTTATTTAGACATCTTTAGTTTTCTACTCTAGCAATGATATATTTTTTATACATTAAAAACATTTGCTTACTGAGAATTAGGTTTAATTATGGCATTTTTAAAACAGATTTTTTTGTTGGTTTTGTTCTGCACCCCTTCCTTTCCCCTCTGCCCTCCTTGTGACTCCCATACCCATTAGTCTCCTTTTTATTTTCATTGTCATGTTGAAAGACCTCTGGTTCAGGGAGACTCTCATTCAAGTCTTGGGATAACACGACCCCCCAGGAACTCATGAGAGACCATCCTTGCTGCAATTACACGAGGTTTATTGACAAGTACCAGCGCTGGGGTCAAGACTCATAGCCCACGCAGGGGAGGAGTTCGACCCCGAGTAGCTGGGAGAAGGGGTTTTCAAGGGAAGAAACCACAACCCAGTAATCCAAAGGGGGTGGGGAGGGCGTCATTGGAAAATTCCGAAAATACCAGTGATCATCACCAGGGGGTAACTCCCTGTTTCTCAAGATTATTCTCAAGATTATAATCTAACTTTATCTTCAGCTAGTTCCTGAAACAGAGTCACTGACCCGGCTAACTTAGATTTTTTGGCTCTTCACTTCCTGCTAGAGAGGTCTGGATTTATCCAGGTCTTTCAATGTGACCTGTCATTGCCCTTATCTGGTTTAGATATAATTTTGATTCCATGATGAGACCTTCTCTGTGAAGCAGTCCTGGCTGTCCTGGAACTAGCTCTTGTAGACCAGGCTGGTCTCAAACTCACAGTGATCCATCTACCCCTGCCTCCTGAGTGCTGGGGTTAAAGGCATGCGCCACTACCACCCGGTCAGTTTCTCACTGCTATAAATAATACAACATGAATATTTGATAGAAAACTTGAAAAACATAGGTATTTTTATCAGATAGATTCCCAGAAATGGAATTGTTGGGTGAACAACATTTACATTTATGTTTTTAGTGGATAATATCAAACTGTCCCATATAAGGCTTTGTGATTTCATTTTTCCTGTTCTTAGTGATTCTGATATCCAGGGAGTGAAATACAAGTTATTTTCATTCACACTGCTGGGCTTAGTGAGGAGGGATGCTTTGTGCACCTATGTGCTACATGTGCCTCTTAGTGAGGAGGGATGCTTTGTGCACCTATGTGCTACGTGTGTCTCTTACTGTAGGATCTGTGCCATCATAGTCTCTGATCATTTCTACTGTGTTGTTTCCTTTCTTTCTTAGTATTTGGTGGGGGTTTCTTATTTATGTTTTTAATTATTTTTCTTTTGTTACATATACAATAAATTGTATATTTCTTCTCTTATTTATTTACCTTTTTAAAATCTTTTCCTTTCAATTACATGCGTCTGTGTGTGGGTATGTGGACCCGTGTATGGAGTCCCAGAAGAGAGCTGGAGTTTTAGGAGATTAAGAGCCTTGGGTGATGAGAACCAAACCTGGGTCCTCTGCAAGAGCAGTAATTTCTCTTGGTTGCAGATCCATCTCTCCTCTTTATTTCCTTAAGAGGTAACATTTTTGTTAAGTTTTACAAAGATACGAAAGAGCATAAGTGAAGTGTATTCAAATTCCAAAGAAAAAAATGCAACAAATTCCTAGAAATTTGAGATCTGGATAAGGAGTTTGTGCCTCCTCATGACCTCCAAAGTTCACCCACTCTCCACACTCAGTAGTCACAGCCCTGAAATTTGTGTGATTATTCTTAGTTTACATGAGTGCTTAAAAGTATTGCTTGGCTTTTAACTGTATATAAGTGAAATCATATAATAAACTTTACTTTTTCTCACTCCCGTGTACTGTTTATATGTCTTGATGGGTGCACAGCAGCAATTCAATCAATAATAGTAGTGTAATAATCAAGAGAGCATTGTTAAAATGCTTATTAAGTATTTACATCTCTTTAGCCATTAATCATTTTATGGTCTTTGCTAGTCATTTTGAAAGATATCAGAAAGTGTTTTAATTACTACCTTGCTGTGCTGAAGAACCAGAAGTAATTCGTGTACTCTGTTTGATGTCCCTTATTGACTTTTATACTGTCCCCACTTCCCCGGCTCCTCCCATTCTCTAATGGTCACTAGTCCATTTGACTCTACAAAATCACCTTACTGGTTTCCACAAATGAATGAGAACACGTGGTGTTTGTCTTTGCATCCGGTTTACTTCTCTGAACATGGTGACTTCCAGTTCCATCCGTGTTGATGCAAATGATGGGATTTTTCTTTTAAAAACTGGTTAAAGAGCATTTCCTTATGTAACTATAGACTTTCCTGCCCTGCCCTCCCCCAGACAGGGTTTCATGTATCTCAGGCTGGCCTAATGGGTTGAAGATGAGCTTGAACTTAGAATCCTCCTTTCTCTACTTCCTGAGTGCCAGCACTGTAAACCCGTACTACCACACCCAGTTTATGCAATGCTAGGGACCAAACTTAGACTGTGTGTGCTAGGCATGCACACTATCAACTCCCCAGTGCAGCACCTTTTCTTTATCTATGGAGGAATCTGGGCTGATTCACATTGTGGCTGCTGCAAATAATGCAGTCAGTTATCTTTTTGCATTTCATCTCCTTTTGCTATGTATCCCAGATATAATTGTTGGGCCACAGGCTATTCTAGTTCTACATTTTTGAGGAATTTCCATATTTTTTCCATAAATGGTTCTACTAATCTGCATTCCCACAAACAAACAGCATATGAGAATTTTCTTTACTTCTAATCCTCAGCAGTATTTGTGAACCTTTTCAATTCTTTTCATGTCAGCTATTCTGACTGGAGTGAGATGATAGTGTGTTTTTTTTATTATTTATTATCTATAGCAATCAGTGAAATAGCATTTCCCCACACATACTTATTGCCCTTTTTTTTTGGGAAAAATATTTACCTCGTTTGTCAGAGACCAGCTTTGACAAAAATACCACTTACCAGGGTAGGGGCATGGGGATTAGAAAGTAAGTAAAGAGAATGAAGACACGACTGTAAAAAATAAAACAGAAAACATAGGGTAGTACTGGGAGGGAGCTCAGTGAATAATTTTGCTCCCAATTTTTTGCCCTGCCTTTTTCCTTCCTTTTTATTATCTATGATTATTTATTTCCAGGCACTCATTTCTCACTTGTACACCTGCAGTTTAGTTTTCTCATGTAGGATCTGTCATGTTTCTCCCTTGTATCACTGACCACACATTTGTGTGTTTTGGGGTTCACCTGTTACCCCACATTGTGGGCACCATTTGTTGGAGATCAGCTTTGACAAAAATACCACTTACCAGGGTAGGGTTATGGGGATTAGAAAATGAGAGAAGGACGATGTAAGTAAAAATAATAAAACAAAACATAGGATAGTACTGGTAGGGAGTTCCAGTGAATACCGAAATTGTCTACATTTAATGTTGCCACTTTTATACTCCAGTAAAATAGGGAGAAGAATATAAAAGACTGCTTTAACATGATACAAAGTACAACTAGAAAAGTTACTTGCTTCAATACTTTGAGATATCAAGTCATTCACATTCTGTTGCTTAGGCAGTGAACTCACCCTAGACCAAGTATCCTGAAGGCAGCCACTCCCAAGATCAAATCCCCTATTTCAAAAGAAGGAGCAGAAGTATGTTTGAATATTCTGACCATTGGTCAGGGTGGAGTAGATCTACCTCCATTTAAATGTGCCATTAAATGTGCCATTAAATGGGCCATTTTAATGTGAAAAAGACCAAGTAACCACACCCTATATCAGGATGTGTAGCCACACTTGTCAACAACTTTGAACAAGCTAAAATAGGTTCACATTTTTGGGCCTCCACAATCGTTTTTTAGTCTGTTTATAAAATTGAATTTCTTGCTTTTCTGATGTTCTGATTTTTTATTTTCTTCCTTTTCTCCCCTCAAATCTTATATAACCCAAATATTGAGCTTGTGAGGTGAATAGCTTGTAAATATTTTCTTCTGCTCTGCTTGTTGTCTCTTAATTCTATTACTTCTTTTGTAATACAGACACTTCTAATTACATGCAATCTTTTTTCATTAAATCTTTTCATTTATTTTACATACCAACCAGTTTCCCCTCCTTCCTCTCTTCCTGTTCCCTCTCACACCTCCCATCTACTACCCATCCATTTCTTCTCTGTTCAGAAAGGGGCAGTCCTCCTATGGGAATCAACAAAGATTGCCATATCACTTTGAGGCAGGACCAAGCTCCTCCCCCCGCATCAAGGCTGGGTGAGGCATTTCTGAATAGGGAATAGGTTCCAAAAAGCCAGCTCATGTGCCACAGTTAGGTTCTGAACCCACGGCTAAGGGCCCCACAAACAGACCAAGCTACATCACTGTCATCCACATGCAGAGGGCCTAGGTGGGCTCTATGAAGTCTCCCTAGCTGTCTTCCCAGAGTCCATGGGCTTCCATCCAGGTCAGCTGTCTCTGTGGATTTTCCTGCTGTGGGACAATGGTATTATACCCCGTAAAGATTTGTTACTTGTATTGGTTTAGTAAAACACTGATTGGCCAGTAGCCACTCAGGAAGTATAGGCAGGATCACTTGAATAGGGGAATTCTGGGAAGAGGAAAGGCTCAGTCTGAAGTCACCAGTCAGATACAGAAGAAGCAAGATGAGAATGCCTCACTGATAAAGGTACCAAGCCAAGTGGCCAATACAGACAAATATTATAGATTAATGTAAGATATAAGAATTAGTTAATAAGAAATCCTGAGCTAATAGGCCAACCAGTTTATAATTAATGTAAGCCTCTACATGTTTCTTTGGGACTGAATGGCTGTGGGACTGGGCAGGAAAGAAACCTCTGTCAACAAATGGTGCCAATGTGAAGAACTACATCTACATAAAAAGTGAGAGAGCTTGGGAAGTAATTCTAGACACAAAAGAACAGAGTTAAGCATGGCTTCTTGGTAGCAGCATTTTCTTAGGTGGGTTCTGTTTGCTAGAGGCAAGCATGTCTCATTTAAGAGAGACTTCTTGACATAGCTTTAGCTATAAAAAAGCTTGCAGCTCTTTTAAGAGGTCCTACCACAAAACACTTAAATGGTGTTTATGAATAGCCAATAGCATGCTTCTTGGTGGTGGCAGGGACCTTGAAACTCCATAGAGTTGTGGCAATGAACATGGTTCCTGCCAGTACATCTACCATGAAGCTTGACTCTTTGAAAGCTAAGGAATGGGGTGGATCCAGCCGTCAAATCCACAGCTTTAATCTTAGCCATATCGCTTAGCAAATTAAAGACTCATGTGGTCAGAAAAAGAGAGGTATACAGTAAAGACAGATTCAGAAAAAACCTCTAAACAGTTTACAGTGTGTTTAAAAATATATGTAGGCTTGAGAGAGAGAGAGAGGATAAAGTCTTTTAAAAAAAGAAAGAGAGAAGTTGGGTGTGGTGGCACACACTTTTAATCCCAGCACTTGTGAGACAGAGGCAGGCAGATCTCTATGAGTTCAAAGACAGCCTGGTCTACAGAGTGAGTTCCAGGCCAACCAAAGATAGACAGAGAAACCCTGTCTCAAAAAAACTAAAACTAAAAATATAAATGAAAGAAATAGAGTTTAAAATAAAGCCATGTAAAGATGGAAAATACACAGAGAATCTGAATACTGTGTTTTATTGTGTTGTCTTTGAATTGTATGATAGCTGAGGAAGGAGCAACATCTGCTAAAAGCTATTTGATTATAAATGCTGCTGGATTAATCCAACATATATTTTGAAAATGCCTTGACTTCAAAACTTAAGTCAATAGATATGTAACTTTGGAGAAGAGGTTTTGCTTTTGTTTTCATAGGAAATGAGAGGCCATGGATTCATTCTGGGTTAAGAAAAATCAGGTTTGATCAAGGAAGACTCCTTAAGAAATCTCTGATAGGAGTGGATGGCACAGATGAGCCAACAATTCAGAGGACCTCTGTTGGAGTTTCTTCTGAGTTCTACATCCAGAACAGCCTCAAGACTGCTGGCTGAGATGATTAGGCCTCACAGAATATTCTAGTTAGGACTTGACCATAATCCTAAATTTTCTTAAGGTCCCCATAAGATTATCAGCACCCTCAATCAGTAGGAAGTAGCTTAGAGAACTACACCCACATTCCCCCAAAATGGATTATGGATGTTTTTCTTTGTTTAGAGTGTTGGTTACAAGTTGTTATGGATAATGGTCAGGAAGGAAGCTAAACAAAGGAGATTAGATTCAGAGTTTTTGTTTTGAAAAAAAAGGGAAGTGCTTTGTGACAATGGTCTTGTACCCTGTAAAGATTTGTCACTTGTATTGGTTTCATAAAATGCTGATTGGCCAGTAGCCAGGCAGGAACTAGAGGCAGGGCAACCAGAACAGGAGAAGTCTGGGAAGAGGAAAGGCTCAGTCTGCACTCATCACCTGAACACAGAGGAAACAAGATGAGAACGCTTCACTGATAAAAGGTACCAAGCCACGTGGCTAACACAGGCAAGAATTATGGGTTAATTTAAGATGTAAGAGTTAATAAAAAGCCTGAGTTAATAGACCCACAAGTTTGTAATTAATATAGACCTCTGTGTGTTTTTTTGGGACTGAATGGCTGTGGGACTGGGAGGGACAGAAATTCTGTCAACATTTCCCTATCTTGATCTTGACCCCCCCTTACTTGTACAATCCCTCCTCTTTTTCATCAACTGGGCTCCTGGATCTTAGCCTAGTGCCTGGTTATGGGTCTCTGCATCTGCTTCCATCAGTTACTGGATAAAGGCTCTCTGTTGACAATTGGGGTAGTCACCAATCTGATTATGGAAGAAGGCCAGTTCAGGCACCCTCTCCACTATTGCTAGGAAGGAGTCTTATCTGGGGTCATCCTTGTGAATTCCTGAGAGTTTCCCTGGTAACAGGTTCTCCTTAACCCCAAATGGTCCCCTCTATCAAGAGATCTCTTTCATTACTCCCCCCTCCATCCTGCCCCCAACTCAACCAAGCTGATTGATCCCTCAAGTTCTCATGCCACATTCCCTCCCCTCTACTCCACCCGAACCCTAGTCTACCCAGGATATCTCATCTTTTTCCCCTTCCCAGGTAAATCTATGTGACCTTCTTAGGGTCTTCCTTGTTACCTAGCTTCTCAGGTGCTGTTAATTGTATCTTTACAATTGTCCTTTGTAGTTGTCCTTTGCTTTACATCTAATATCTGCTTATGAGTGAGTACATATCATTTGTGTTTCTGGGTCTGGGTACCTTACTCAGGATGATTTTTTTTCTAGTTCCATCCATTTGCCTTAAAATTTCACGATGCCATTGTTTTTTTTTTTCAGCTGAGTAATACTTCATTGTATAAATGTACCACATTTTCTTTATCCATTCTTTAGTTGAGGGCCATCTAGGTTCTTTCCAGGTTCTGGCTATTATGACTAATGCTGCTATGAACATAGATGAACAAGTGCCCTTGTTGTATGATTGGGTATATGTCCAAGAGTAGTATAGCTGGGTCTTGAGGTATATTCATTCCCAACTTTCTGAGAAACTGTTATACTGATTTCCAAAGAGGCTGCACAAGTTTGTTCTCCCCCCAGCAGTAGAGGAGTGCTCCCCTTACTCTACATCCTTTCTGACATAGGATGTCATTCGCATTTTCGATCTTAGCCATTTCTGACAGGCATTACATGCAATCTTAGTTGTGTATTTTTATTTTGTTTCCTCTATTTGTGGGATTCCACTAAAGATTCATAGCCGATGCTAACATCTCAAGATGTTTCCCCATGTTTTCTTGTAGTGATCTCACATTTCCAGGTTTGTTATTTAGATCTTAGATCTATTTGAGTTAATACTTATGTGTGATGAGAGGGAGGGACCCAGATGTAAACTAATTTTTATCAGTACCATTTATTGGAGAGACTGTCATTTTTTCTTGGTGCCTTTGTCAAAAATCTGCTGGCTGTGTGAATGTGGATTGGTCTATGGGTTCTCTCTCCTGCTCCATTGGTCTATGTACCCATTTTGACACCAATGCTATGCTGTTTTAGTTCTTATAGATTTATAATATTATACACATTCTTAAGTGACTTCTCATTGTGTTTCTAAGATTCACTCACTTTGTTGCATGTAGCTGTAGTTCACAGTGGCACTTATTGCATGAAGCAGTGCAATATTTATGCTATTCCTTTGTTGAGAGACATTTGGGTTGGACCTAGGTCCTGGCACCTCTGGCTCCCCATACCTCAAACACATAATGAATCCTTGAACATATTATCCAGTGCAGATTTTTTCTAAGAGTGGATAGGTTCCATGTTGTATACATCTTGATCCTAACCTGATAATGCCAAAGGAAGTTTAAAAAACAGAATTTCCATTCCTACCAACAGGTGGGCTTCTCTTAGACCACATCTCTACCAACACGTGATTATGTGATTTAAATTTATTTTCAAATATGACATTGTTTGTCTCTTCTTGTTCACTGGTGACAGTTCTTTATATAAGTGACCATGGATGGTTTGCTCCTTGTTGGTTCCTTACTCTATGTCTTGCCTTTGTGCCCTCTTAACAGGATCTTGGTGAATAGAAAAACTTTCTAGCCCAGGTCGCAGTAACTGTCTTCTAGATTGTTACATGAACATTTCATGATTTTATCCATTTTTGTTGCTATTGTTTGTTTGCTTGAGACAGGATCTCACTATGTAGCTTTGGTTCTATATAATGGAACTCACTGTGTGGATCAGAATGGCCTCTGACTCAGCAGTCTGCCTGCTTCTGCCTCCTGAGTGCTGGGATTAAAGTTGTGCGTCACCACACGTGGCAATGAGTTTGTCTTGTCTTTTACATCTAAGTATATTCTCTCTCTCTCTTTCTCTCCTCCTCCCTCTCTCCCTCCCTCTCTCTCTCTTCCTCTCTCTCTCTTTCTCTCTCTCTCTCTCATCTAGGTCAGACTACAGTTTTGTTAATCCCTATAGAATTGCATATTCGGTGTACTTAAGGAGCACATCCATTTGCTCTCCCCCTCCCTTGTTCTTCCCCACTTTCTTTCTCTTTCTGGACCACCACTTGGAAGACAGATGATCTGGAACCAGTTTCCACCAGTCTTCCTTTGGTTCATTCATTTACAAATATCTGAGTAACTCACTCCCAGGGCCCACACTGTGTTGTCTGTTTGTCCATGTTTGTTCTGTCTGATAACTATTCGTTGTTTTCTAGACAGTACCTGGATGAAGGAGATGTGTTCTGTAGAACTAAGAAAAGCAGTTTAGAATGTGAACTGTAATGCGAGTCTGTTCAGTTTGCAGAGGCGCACGTGTGGACAGGGCTCTCCAGGCTTGAGCTGCCTGCGAGGGCCATGTCTTCATGTAATTGTGACCTGTGATTAGAGAGCACCAGGAAAATACTGCTCTTAAATAAATTCCCCTATTTTACTTAATTTCAAAACAGACCAGCTCTAAATCTCCCTTTAGTCCTATCAGCCTGATTTCTGTAACTTTAGATGTCCCATGCCCCCAAACAAAGGAACTTTTGTTTTTCCTTTGGTTTTTCGAGACAGGGTTTCTCTGTGGCTTTGGAGCCTGTCCTGGAACTAGCTCTTGTAGACCAGGCTGGCCTCAAACTCACAGAGATCCGCCTGCCTCTGCTTCCCGAGTGCTGGAATTAAAGGTGTGCGCCACCATTGCCCAGCCAAACAAAGGAACTTTATCATGGGTCCTCACAGTGGGAATGTTGCTAGTGATTGGTGTAAAATTTTCCAGGATTCAATCAGCATTTGACAGGACAAAGAAGGATGAGGCTCAGGTGCTGCTGGCTGATCCTCGTTTCCATGCTAGAAAAATATCACCGGTATAAAATAACTGGAAAACAGGGCTGATTCATTTTCTCTACTTTTTAATTCTGTTTTCTTGTTTTCAAAGATACTTGTCATGCTCATAAGGCAACACACTACTGCCTGTCAGAGTCTGAGGAAATGTACCAGGGTGCCTGAGTAAGTTTTGTTGCTTGGTCAGAAAATACTTCTAGCCTATGCTAATGCAGATCGTGTATGCCACTGCTTACTGGCTTGGGAGCCTTTCTGAGTTCATTGTTGATCTAGCCTCAAAAACATAACTGCAATAACGTTTTGTGATGGTTTGAATGAGAATGGTCCCATAGGCTCATATATTTGAATACTTGATTCACAGTTCGGTGGAACTGTTTGGGAAGGATTAGGAGGTATGAGTTTGTTGGAGGAAGTGTGTTACTGGGGGTGGGCTTTGGGGTTCCAAGAACCCACACTATTCCCATATAATTTTCACTCTGCCTCATGGTTGTTGCCTCAGGGAGCTCTCAGTTCCTGCTCCACTGCCATGTCTGCCTGTTTACCGCCATGCTCCCTGCCATGATGGTCATAGACTCACCCTCTGAAACCTTGAATAAACCTAGAATAAGCCTTGAGTAAACTCTTTCTTCTATAAGTTGCCTTGGTCATGGTGTCTCCTCCCAGTAACTGGAAAGACATAAGATGATTTATTCTTCTATTCCCACTTTTATGGATGAGAAAGCTGAAGTACATTTGAGTAATTTGTTCAGGATCACAGCAGCAGTGGGGGCGAGCGTCATACAGATGTGGACCAGCTCCAGATTCCAAGCTTATATAACCACATACATGAAATTAACATTTTTGTGGGGGGCTTTCCTCCCTTTTATGGCATGAACTCACAATGGGTGGATGTTTAATAGTTTGCATATAGTTTGCATGTAGCTTCCCTGCCCCCTTTTGAGACAGGGTCTCTTTATACAGCACTAATTGTCCTAGAACTCACTCTGTAGAGCAGGCTGGCCTTGAACTCACAGAAGCCTGCTTGCCTTTGCCTCCTTAGTGCTGGGATTAATGGCATATGCCACTAAGTTCAGATTTTGGGTTAGTCTCTTAATTATAGTGGGGCATGTACTCAAGGTTTACTCTATTAGTTCACTTAGAAAATTGTTTTTCACCAATTATAAAAATGCCATCCAAGAAAATATCCAGTTTATTAAAAGTTATGATTAGTAGAGTAAAAATTTATGAATTGTTAGATTAGGATAGTTTTAAATCAATAGTGGTTTATATTCTGAAATAGCGATATGTGTATACATACACATATACACATACACACATATATGTATTTATATAAAACTCTATGTATATATCTGTAAAGCGACTTTATAAAAAGGCTCACATACCTAGAAGTCATCGGTGATAAATTGGATAGCTCACAAAGATGCCCTCTTAGGTAGTGGGTTGTTCCCTTATAGTCTTTGAATGCTCACACTGATATTTAAAACACTGTACCCTCATTAACCTCTTCCATTAGATGGTGGGGTGTAATTATGCTTCTGTTCTCCCTGGGGAGGAGAGAGATGACGGATTCAGCACACGGCTGGCCTTCACTGTATTTGTAAGTAGCCCGACTGCTGTGCACATCAGGATAACTTCCACGCTATGCAGAGGTAATACAATGGAAATCACAGTTCAGAAATCCAATTTATCTTGCTGTGAGCAGAATTGCCTCCAATACAGATGACAATTAGTTTTGTTCCATAACACTGTTATAGAAATGTGACATTGAAAACTACGTGCAAACTATTAAACATCCACCCGCTGTGAGTTCATGCCATAGAAGGGAGGAAACCCCCTCACAAAAATGTTAATTTCATTTATGTGGAAAAAACATAGAAGCATTTTTTACAAGGAGTATGGGAAGGTCGGGAGGTGATGGAGGGAAGGCTGAGCAAACTTTCAGTTGCTCATACATTCTATTAAAGCTGCAAAATTCTGCTGATCATTGGTTTTCAAAAGCACTGGGGTTGCAGTTCAGGCACAAGGGAGATTAATGCAAAGCAAAGCCAGACTGTAATGTACCCTCTAACTGCAGAGAAGCCTGCTGCTATACTCCTGCCTGGCTGGCGCTGGCCCTCCTCTCTAGCTTCTGATCTCCCTTCTTTCTTCTTTCCAACACCCCTGGTTGCATTCACACATGACTCACCTACATGAGTAGCAAAGGCTCCAAAGGACCTTCGCATCATGTGAGGGTCCTAAGGCCTCTTCTGTACACACGTGTAACAGGAGGGCCTGCTTGTTGGGGTTTCTGTCCCGCCTGGTTCCCACAGTCATTAAGCCCCAAAGAAATTACACAGAGAGGTCTATATTAATGATAAACTGATTGGCCCATTAGCTCAGGCTTCTTATTAGCTCTTATAACTTATATTAACCCATTATTCTTATCTATGTTAGCCACATGGCTCTGTATTTTTCAGTGGGGCAGGTCACATCCTGCTTCTTCAGTGGTCTGGGTGGGAGAGCAGAGGAATGGGCTTCCTCCTTCCCAGCATTCTCCTGTTCTCATTGCCCCACCTCTACTTCCTGTCTGGTTTTCCTGCCTATATACTTCCTGCCTGGCTATCGGCCAATCAGCATTTATTTAAAATATAATTGACAGAATACAGACAATTCTCCCGCACCACACAAAGATATCGCAATGCCACCTGACATGTAAATAACATTACCCGCTTTTCTGGGTATCACATATTATAAGAGAAGATATACTGTGTAGTAAGACTGGACTGTGAGTTGAAGAGATGTCTTGACAGCTAGGAACTCTTCCTACTCTTCCTATAGTTCCCAGCATTCGGGTGGAGAGGCTCACAGCAGCCTGTAATGCAGTTCCAGGGGATCTGACACTCTCTTTTGGTTTCCACGGGCACCAGCCCTCATATGCACGACCCCTTCCTCACACTCACATGCCCCCCTCCAAACCCTACTCTCTCACACACATATTAAAAGCAAAAAGATTTTTCTCTTAATCAGCTATTTCCCTGCTCAGATCTTGACTGGCTGAGGCCTCCTCACATTAGGGAGGCAACTCTGCTTTACTTAGTGTCTTAGTCACTGTTCTGTTGCTGTGTGAAGAGACACCATGACTGGGGCACCTTAAAAAATGCATGCCTTTACTCTTAGCACTTGGGAGGTAGAGGCAGGCAGATCTCCGATTTCCAAGGCCTGTCTGGTCTACAGAGTGAGTTCCAGGACAGGCAGGGCCACGCAGAGAAACCCTGTCTTGACAAACCAAACGAAAAAAAAGGGAAAGCATTTATTTGACTCGGGGCTTGCTTACAATTTCAGACAGTGAGTCCATGATCATCAGGACAGGGAGGAAGGAAGGAAGGCAAACGTGGCACTGGGGCAGTAACTGAGAGCTTACATTTGATTCACAAGTGGGAGGCAGAGAGAGACACACACACACACAGACACACACACACAGAGCCACAGAGAAACACACACTCACACACATACATACAGAGAGACAGACAGACAGAGAGTCATAGAAATAGACAGACAGAGAGACACAGAGAAACACACACACACACACACACACACACACACACACACACACACACAGAGAGAGAGAGAGAGAGAGAGAGAGAGAGAGAGAGAGAGAGAGAGAGAGAGAGAGAGCCAGCCAGGCATAGGCTTTTGGAACTTCAAAGCCCATGACACACCCCCTTCAACAAGGTCACTCCTAATCTTTCCCCAAACAGTCCCACCAACTAGGGCTGAACATTCAAATCTATGCACCTGTGGGAGCAATGCTCATTCACACCACCACTTAGGCTGCCAGTTCATCTGATCTAATCCAGACAGATACCCTCTAAATAATCTTTTACTAAATGCCTGCATACCCCCACACCCAGTCAAGCTGACACGCAAATGAACTGCTTCAACTTCTCAGAACAAGCCATGCTTACTTTGCTCTTGCTTGCTTTGGTTTCTTAGCTCATGACATTCCCTGCATTGAGGCTTTACTTGGGCTCCTGACTGGCTTGTTAGGAATCCATTCACAGCCACTACTTCTAGACTGGGTTAGGTCCCTCTCTTGTGATACCTGCCTGCCTCCACATCACAGCGTACTTCTTCAGGTACCATGATTTTCTCTTTACTTGTCTTGACCATATCGATGACAGTTCACATAGCATCAGGAATTGTCTTGTTGCTTGCATATTCACCAGAACCAATAGCTATTTGTTAAATGATTGGATGAACAGACTTTGTGGAGCAGGTGGAAGCTGATAGGAGAGGGAGTACTTCAGAAGAAATCTGGAACTCGGTTGAAGAAAACCAATAGCAGGAAACAACAAAAATGGTTATTTTGGAATTAAGACATTTTAAATACTCATTTTGAAAGCCAAATGTCATTTTCTAATACCTCAAATAATTGTTATCCTGATGCAGTCCAAAGACACAAGGAGGCTTTCCTTTCATTAGATCTGAGGAATTCTTTTTAACTTTTATAACACATTTTATTTATATTTATTGATTTATTTTTGGGGTTTTTGATTTATTTTTGGTTTTGGGGACCAGAGAGCAACTTTTGGGAATGTGGTACAGAGATAGAGTCCCCTTTTCTCTGGCATCTGAGTGAAGTCTCTTTGCCAGATGAGAATCAGGAATCCCAAATTTGCTGCAAAGGTTTGAAAGACCTGGATAAATCCAGACCTCTCTGGCAGGAAGTGAAGAGCCAAAAAAATCTAGGTTAGCTGGGTCAGCTACTCTGTTTCAGGAGCCAGCTAAAGATAAAGTTAGATTATAATCTTGAGAATAAACAGGGAGTTACCCCCTTGTGATTATCACTGGTATTTTCAGAATTTTCCAATGACACCTCCCAACCCCCTTTGGATTACTGGGTTGTGGTTTCTTCCCTTAAAAACTCCTTCTCCCAGCTACTCGGGGTCGAACTCCTCTCCTGCGTGGGATATGAGTCTCGGCCCCAGTGCTGGTACCTGTCCTGTCAATAAACCTCATGTGATTGCAGCAAGGACCGTCTTTCGTGAGTTCCTGGGGGGTTGTGTTATCCCAAGACTTGAGTGAGAGTCTCCTTGGTCCATAGGTCTTTCATTTTGGGGCTCGTCTGGGATTGGCGACCACCCTCGTCTCCGAAGACCCACTTGGAGGTGAGACATTGTCTGTGTGTCTGTGTCTTTGTGTTTCTGTGCTGGCTGAATTCAGGTTCTGTATTTTCAGGTTTACAGCCATATCTGTGTCTTTGTGTTTCCGTGCAGGATGAGTTCAGGTTCTGTATTTTTGGTTTTGCAGTTGTTTGTGTCTCAGGAGGAGACGGAGGGAGTGATCAGCAGATGTGCTAGATCACCGACTGCCACCCTGGGAGATGTCCCGGGAGGTGAGAAGGGACCCAGGGACACTGGGAGATTCCCATCTGGGTGCTGGTAAGGATATGGAAGTTCTCCTGGATTGAAGGAACTATACGCCCTCTTGGCTGTCTGTATTTCTGGAATGGTTTTGTCTGTCTCAGTGGAGACAGACATTTGTTTGTGTGTCTTCGGTCTTTTGTTTTGTCGTACTTGTGGCTTTGACGATTGGGACAGACTGTGACGTTGACTCTGGATCAGTGGTTTTGTCTTTCTAAGTTTTGTTAGCCTTTGTCTGTGTATCTTTGGTCTTTGTTTTGTCTTACACGCAGGTAGCCTGTTCAGTTCTCTGGTGAGATACGCAGGTGGCGTTTCTCAGTTCTGTGGTATGACACGTGAGTGGCATGGTCAGTTCTCTGTAGAGACATGCGTGGATAGTGGTCTCATTTTGACAGCGGGGCAGGTCACACCTGCAAAGCACTTTGAAGCTGTGTCTTTGGTTTGTTTGGCGCCATTGTTCTGTATGTCTGTGTAATGTGTGTTGTGCTTTTGTCCTGACTTAGACTGATACTGACGTACTCAAATCATGACTTCTTTGACTTTGATATTGTGACCACTTACAAGACTTTAGAGATAGGGCCATAAGCATGGGGTATATTTCATAAAAAAAAAAAAAGAAAGAAAAGTCAGCCTCAGCCCCAAGCAGGTGGCTGCGGGACAGCATGCTTGTATGGAGGGCTGGGCTATTCAGCCTTGCTGTTACAAGGTATCAAGGCTGCCAGACACAGTTGTAGAAGGCAGGTGCACCCCAATTGGATTTCAAACACTAAACAAAAAATCTGAGGGTAATCGCTATGGCCTAAAGAGGTTAACAATCTTTTTTCCCCAGTGCTGCATACCACCCTGCCCCACTGTGCTGATGGATGAGTTCCCTCCTCCTGCCCTGGGAGCTGCATGCCTCAAACCTGTGGTCAAAGCTGACCAAGGCTTGGCTCTGCGGGTGAAGAACTCTTTCAGATCCTATGGGTTATAAGTATCTGTCATCATTTATAGGGGCTGGTTACAAATTATTGTTTAAAAAAAAACAAACCTATTGTTGGTCTCAAATGTTTCACACTGGTACAGGATTTTATGTGCTGTTCATGTTGAAAATGTAGCCATATATCCCCACTGAGAAAAACCACAAAAAAGACTTTGGTAAGAGTTTTTTATGTTGTCTAAAAAGCAAGAGAGATTTTTGGTATGTTGTCTAAAAAGCAAGAGAGATTCTGGTAAAAAAAAATGTATAAACAGAAATGGGCCTTATCTAGTTCCCTGTGTGTGTTTTCAAGGTCAAACTTAAAGCAGGTAGGGAGCGGCTGACAGTCTATTGCCTCAGGGCTCTCATGGCAGGTCTCCGAGGGGCCACAAGACGCCCCACTAATTTAGCCAAGGTAAGAGAGGTTCTTCAGGGGCTGGTTGAACCACCATCTGTGTTTTTTTTTTTTTT
>PVIU01020364.1:0-34146 GCA_004026605.1 Ondatra zibethicus
TTCTTTGTATATTTTGGAGATCAGACCTCTGTCTGATGTGGGGTTGGTGAAGATCTTTTCCCATTCTGTAGGCTGTTGTTTTGTCTTGTTGACTGTGTCCTTTGCTTTACAGAAGCTTTTCAGTTTCAGGAGGTCCCATTTATTAATTGTTTCTCTCAGTGTCTGTGCTGCTGGGGTTATATTTAGGAAGTGGTCTCCTATGCCAATGTGTTCAAGTGTACTTCCCACTTTCTCTTCTATGAGGGGTCAACTCCTTGATTGCCCACTGGAGCGGTGTCATCTTTGGGTAGGTGGGCCCGGACTATGTATAAGAAAGGTAGCTTGAGTAAGCCAATAAGCAGCATTCCTTCATGATCTCTGTTTCTGGTCCTGCCTCCAGATTCCTGTGTTGAATTCCTACCCCTGATTTCCTAAATGATGGTCTGTAACCTGTAAGCCAAATAAGCCCTCTCCTTGAGTTGCTTTTGGTTAGTGGTTTATCACAGCTACAGAAACTAAACTAGGACACATATTTTGATTTATTCAGTGGCCCTAATTACATTGTCTAGCACTGATCTCTTTACTGGCACTTTGTGACCCATGTGGAGTCCTTTTGAAAGTTCATTAGTTGATTTGGTTCAGTTTGGAGAGTGGCTTCATGGCTGGCTGTGTCCTTGGGACAGAAGTGTGAATCTGGGAGTGCTTGGCACTGTCACTGTTAAGGGGGTACAACTGAGATCTGTAATTCCTTCGGTTCTCCTAGAGAAGAGACCAGCTAATACGGTAATAGAGTTCTGCTGCCAGACACTTTTGAAATATGGTCTTGTTTAAAGTTGCCGGGTTTCTTCATATTGTTATATAGGTTCACTAGTGATAAGAATATGTGTGGGTTTTTAAAAAGGATAATTCTTTTTCTCCTTAAAGACCAGACAGTTCCAATGAGGTGTATTGGCACTTTAAAAATAATAAATTTTTTTTATTTGAGGGAAGAAAGATGTGTGAACATACTTCTTTCATAAAATTGGGAACTTCATTTTTTTTAACTTACAGAATTGCTGTGCTTGGATAGAATTTCCTTTTAAAACTTAACCATAAGGCTGTATTTTATTAATATATTGGCATAAAATTTTTTTTGACCTTTGACTCAAGGTCAGAAAGAATTCCCCTGTCTTTTTAGATGTACCAGTTCTCAGTTTTAGTCTTGAAGCACAAATCTAGGACATAAAGACAGCAGTATTCAGCCGACAGTTTTTCTCCATTGTTTCTCTGTTAATCCATCCTCCTGCCTTCCTAGTCCTTCTGGTCGGAGTAAGTGTGGATTTAACCTAGACAGCAGGAAGCCTTTCCAGCAGCACTAACTATGCTCAGCTCCATTCGTACAGGTGGGAGAGGCTCAGGGAAGAGCAGTCTGGTGGCAAACCACTCCTGATTTACATGCAGTTCTGCAGTCATAGACACATTTGAGCTGGTTTCCCATTTGATGGTGGCAAAACCATTTTCATATCAAGTGGAAAAATTGCTATATCACGACTTTCTTCAAAGACTTTAAAACTCTCCTTTTCAGGACTGTATGTTTTTTATGTTTAAAGACTTGCTTTTTCTTCATAAAATTACCTATTTTTTAGTATTACTTGACCAATTTATTGATAAAACAGTTTTGGTAGTCTATTGAACTTTATATAGCTTTATCTCAGTATTCAGATTTAACACTAAAAATTAATACTACTAAAAAGTAGTTTTGCAATACATGTGTTTTGATTTTTTAAATTAATATTTAAGATTTTACTTCTTTTTCCTACTCCTTCTTTGAGAACTTCTAAATTTTCTATCTTTCAAAAATACTTCTTTCCCAGTGTCGATACCTTTTTTGTTGTATAGAGGAAGGTTGTCTAAAAGACCATTTGGAAACTCTCTAACAGCATGTACTCCCCTCCTCCACTGCTTTTTCATTGTACTTGTCAGGATGGTCTTGGACATGAACTTTCTCAGAATCAGGCAGTGCTGGTTCCTATGGAACTTCCTGTTTTCTCAGATAAAAATAGAAAAGCACCTCAGAAAGGAAATCTGGTCAGGGTGAACTATGTTATGAGATCAGGTGGACTTAGTTGTGGCCTGGATTATATAGCATATAATCTGAATAAAATGTGTAAAAGTCTTCAAGTGTCTGTGAACTTTAAATATGTTTGTATATGGTAAAATCGATGATAGGAAGAAGTTCTGGGTAATTGTGAGAGGTAGTCTATATTTAGCATTGTAATCTGGCACTGTATTTGGAGATTTTAGGTAGAGGAAGGTTACATGGAAAATACTATAAATTCCCTTTATAATACTTGATTGTCAGATACTGACATCTAATTGGCAACTTCTTTGATCTGTATATGTTCTCCTTGCCAATTTTTCTGTTAGCAAAAAAATCAGGTTTTTGTTTGTTTGTATTAGAAGTTTGAATCCTAAAAGAATTACTTAGTTTTAAAGCAACAAGTTAAGGTAGAAACATGATACAGTTGGTAATAATAAAATGGCTAGTATATATGGAGAACCTAGTGAGTGATAGCTGAGACTATGGCAGGCATTTCACAGGGATTATTCCGTTTAGTCCTTGCAGCAGCTGTATGAGATGTGTGCCATTGTCACCTCTCCTTAACGGGAAGGTTATGGAGTGACCAGTCATTAAGTTGAGAAGGTATTACTAAATACTGGTATGGAGATCTGAGTCACTGATTCATCGCACCAGAACTCTGGCCTTCAGCTGTGATGCAGAAAAATGATGAATTAAAGTGAGAATGCCTAGTACAGTTGGTCTTGTTACTTTCCCAACCTTTTACATTCGGTTTGTTTACATCTTGTTTGTATATGTTCATTGGTTTAACAGTATATGCTGGCTTCTCAGGATACTTGTTGAGGAGGATTTAAATTCTTGAGTGATGCTAATAGTTCTCTTTTTTTCTTTCTTTTCCTTGATAGTAAAAAACCCCTTTGATGAAACATTTGGAAAAATACAAGTAAGTAAAAAATCGTAATGCTTATAATTTATGTCATGCTTTAAGTGATGAAAAGATTAAAGTGACTATTTCCTAAGAAAGTAACTTTAAGGCCCTTTTAGTTTGAAGCATTGTGTTTTCTCATTCTGGGTATTCCTGCATCTAATATAACTAAGTCTGACCTAGAGCTCCTCCTAACAACTGAAGTGTTTATTACTTCACTATAAAGACAACTGCCCCATCAAATGGGAGTGGCAAGCCATCCCTGTTCTGATGCTTATACTTAAAAGTATCCCTTGTTGTTCTCAATTGTCTGATATCTTAGCGAGTTTTTTCTTTTGTTCTCATTTTGTCTCTTTTTGGATCTTTGTTCTGTTGGTATGCTGACCCATCAGGAAAGCAAAGATCTAAAAGGGAAGTGGCAAGGCCTTTTAAAGATTCTTCTTCAAAGGGTGATGTAATAGCAGTAACCAAAGTTTTATTACATCAAAGTATTTTTGCTTTTCATATCATAGACACTTCGGATATTTAGATATTTAAGACTGATGTTTATATTATAGTACATAGTTCTCTGCTAATTTTTCATTATAGGAACTGACCATTACATAGATCTGTATCAGAAAGTATTTGTTTTAGTCAGGGCATGTAATAAAGTACAGTCAGACCTGTAGAATAGTATTTCAGGAGTGGAGCTTTGTAGTAATTTTGTTCAGTATATGCTGTAGTGAAGACATTTGCTTGCAATGAATTTGACAACAGAGTGTTAAAAATGTGGTAGTGTCATAATTGAGGCTTAGTCCAGTGGATTCCAGGAGCCTTAGGAGTACAAAACTGTTTTCTTTAGTCTCTTATATTATCACAGATTCAGCATAAGAATCTTGGGTTTCAGCCCCAGCTTTTACTTCTTGGTGTTTGATTTTTTGAGTTTGAATTATTGTGTTTCTTTTTTTCTGTTTTTGAGATAAAGTCTTATAGAGGTCAGCCTGGCCTTACTGTTATTCTCCTGTCTCAGTCTCCTTATGCTGGAATTACAGGTATAAACCACTGTGCTCTGCACTTTGACTTTTTAATTTTGTGTGGAGATAGGAATTGCCTTGATTCATAATGACATAAAGATGAGGGCAATGAAAGGGTGATGTGGCCAAGAGCTGAGGAGCAAGCAGTCACCTCTAGCGTTGAATACTTTGTCATCATGCCATAATCCAAGGATATGGGGTGGGAATTTGGAGCCTTTTATGAATTTGCTTCTTTCTGTCTTCACTGATCATAGGTGCACAGACAAAATTATGTTCTCATAGTGTGTAAACTTGTTTTCTTGGTTTCCTGGACATGACTGTGGGGACAGAAGGAGAGATGCAGTTTCGCGTCTTTTGACATGTATGTTTCACCTTGTCACATTCTCCACCTTCTCACCGCGCCTGGATTGGCTCATGGGCATGTTCATCCAGCAGCCCTGTTCTGTCAGTCATGGAGATATCCCTGCTAATTATGACCTTGCCTCAGTGTTAGACTCTTCCCCTTCCTCCTCATCACGGAGACTGGCTGATCTCAGCTGCAGTTGTTCTTTTTTGTGTGTCATTGTTCAGTCTACTTGGTAGATTACATAGACCATGCTGCATTTTCTCCAGGTCATTTCTGCCTTCTGCTCAGCAGCATTCCAGTCATGCACAAGTCTGCTCTATTTTTTCCTAAATTTTCAGAATAAAGCCAAACTATTTTTCTTCATATCCAATGGTTCTATGGCGGTTAATTCTGGGCTACTTTTCCTTCAGTTTGCTCCTGTTTATGTAAGAAATGTAACCCGTGCTTTCATGGTTCTGTACCTCTTGTGCTGTTTCCTCCTCTTGGAATGCTGGTCAAGCCTTTTCTTCTTGTGCTGGCTAGCTCTAATGCTCTGTTACAAAGATGGGCTTTTGTCTACCCACTCCTCTCTGTTTGCATTGAATTTGGCAGCTATAATGTGACTCTGCATGGTGGTGGTGGTGGTGGTGGTCTTGAGAATAGGAGATACTTTGTTCGTGTGTCTCACTTTGCTCTGAAAAAATAGTTCTTCACTCTTTAACTTCATTGAATGTTTCATGTTAATGGTTGGTAACTGTATATGGGGTCATCTTGAAAGTCTAGGACAGGATGTATGTCAAAAGAACAATATACATTCCTTTAGTTTTACATCAGTGAGTCAGATTAAAACAAGCCATGTAGAATGGCTCAGCAGCTAACAGCACTTGTCAGCAAGCATGACAACCTGAGTTTGAACATACATGGTGGAAGGAGAGAAACAATTCCTGTACATTGTTCTCTGATATATATGGGGTATGCCCCAGTGTGTGCAATCCACGTGTGTGTACACAAATTAAGTCAGTCACTCTAACACGGAATGTAAGCTGCATGGAAGAAAGACAAAAACAATATATATATGAACGCACATTATATACACACACTATATACAAGATACATTATATACAATGTGAAATTGGAAAGGTTGCTTTAATGACTGGGAGGTTATTGTGTGTGAAATCCTATTTGTAGTTTCTTTTTTCTAAAATGCATTATCTGTACATATGTCGGTATGTGCACGTAAGTGCTGCTGCCTCCTGAGGCTTGAGGCATCAGTCCCTCTGGAACTGGAGTTACAGAAGGTTGTAAGTTGCCTGGAGCGGGTGCTGGGATTGACCTCCAGCTCTCTGGAAGAAAAACTCATAATCGCTGAGCCACCTCTCCGGCCCCCTGTGCCGACTTAATAGTCCTCAAGAAAGTAAAATAATTAACAGTGATAATGATAAGGTTCTTTAAAATATAGTAGCTATTGTTTCCATATAGGTTTGTCTTTCAGATTATATAGCTTTAACCATTTTATCTTGATTTCCTCTTTTAAATAATTGTAGACGTTTTTTTCTTAGAATTGGTTTTTCATAATAACATTTTTTAATTTTAGGAAAGTGAAAGAAATCTTATGATGAGCACATTATACAAACTTCATGACCGACTGGCCCAGCTTGCAGGTATTTTTTTAACTTTCATTGGCTCCCAAACCATTTCTAAAATTGCTGGTGTGTGTACACGTTGTGAAAGTAGAAGTGGTCTGCCTTAGTATAGCTATATTTATTCAGTAGTTTTCTTTAGAGAGTTTTAAAAGAAATTTGTACAGATGTAATCAAGGCTATTTTTCTGCTTGCCATATATGTTCGATATGTGTATTGTAGAAACAGTAGCAAATTCTGAAGTCGTAGATAGCAGTTGTATTGGACAGGCAGTAATTAATTAGAATCTTTGATTAGATACAGAGGTGTAGGTTTTCTTTTGGTTTAATGCAGTTGTCATTCCTATAGTTAAAGTAAATATAGTATTCTATTTTTCGTTGAATTCTTCTCATATTTTGCTCTTATTAGGTCTACTAGAGTACTCAGGTATCAACACATCTGCAGTCTGAATAATTTAATGAAATTATTAAGTGGGTTCTTACTATGTTTGATATTTGTAAGCAGTATCTGCATACCTACTGTCGCATATCTGTTTATCCTGTTCAGTATGGAAATTATTAACATTTTATCTGTAATCTAAAGAAGTGTCTTTGGACAGGAAACATAAAAACAGAGTGGACTGCTGTGTGCCAGTGAGATCTTTGGCAGAAGTCTAGGGGACAGATTGTTGACTTCTCTTAAATGAAAGAATACTTAAGATTCTGATGTTTATTTCCCATGTCTTATCTATTTTGCTCTTTAGGTTCATAGTTTTGCTCAGTGTTTTAGGTTTAGAATTCTGTGCACATCATTAAATGCTTTCTTTGTACTGATTGGGTTGCCTTTATTCAGAACTGCAGCTAGTGACATTTATTTGGTATGCTTTAGCACCTGGAAGTAGGTTGAAGATATTCCATGGCCAAGAAATCCTAATGTTGCTAACTTAAGCTTGTTGTTTGGCTCTCAATAGCAGTGTTATGCCGTATAGTCTGCGGTTTACTAGATCGACACACAGAGATTGCTTTTTAAAGATGTAGATTTCCTCCCTCAGAGTGGGCATTGGCAAGTTTTTTCCTATAAAGTGCCCCATAGTAAATATTTTTGGCTTTGTGGACTAGCCTGCCTCTGTCACTACTATTTTATTTTTGCTACTACATGCAAGTAACCATAAATAGCATATTGATCAATTAGCTTGACCATAGCCCAGTGAGACTTCACTTATAAATAGCAACAGCAGGCCACATTTGGCCCTCGGTTGTATTTGCTGACTTCTGGGTCTGTGGAAGCTGAGTTTCTGAGGATGCCCTATAGAGCTGGAAAACCTGTTCATCCAGCAGCTACTCCTTCCCTTGAGCAAACTGGTAAGAACAGACTTTCATTATGGAAAGATGTGGCAGAATTTCACTTTAGTTATTATATTTTTGTGTTGTTTTTGTTTTTTGTATTATTTGAGACAGGGCTTCTTTGTGTAGCCCCTAGCTGTCCTTGAATTCACTCTGTATACCAGACTGGCCTCGAACTCAGAGATCTATCTGCCCCTGCTTCCTGAGTGCTGGAATTAAAGGCCTATGCCACCACACCCAGATTATATTTTTAGGTTGAAGAAGGTATTTTTAGACTACTTGAAAATAATAGGGCAGCAAAAACTTGGAACTAAAGTTTAGTATGAAAAAAATTATCTCTAGTAACCAACCACATATAGTCTGGGGAGAAAGCTTTGGATTCTCTTCAGTTAAATTAAAGAAGAAAGTAATTTTCTCTAACTTTTATAGCACACCCCTTTATAAAAACTAAGTCACAGGTTCATAGGTAGAAATTTTGGCCTACTCTCACTGTTGATCTGTGTTAAACAGTGTTCAGGTGTGCACTCCTGCCAGCGATGAGCTTGGTTGTGCTCTGAAAGTAGATGTGACTTAGTGCGGAAGTAAGGTTAGTGCAGTAGTAAATTCAGACTCACTTGAGTCGTCGGTGTGTAAGTTAGCAAAGAGAGTTCATGGATGTTTCCCTTTAAGAATAACCAACCTTCAGAGTGACGCCGTGCCTACATTGCCTTACAGGTCAGAACACGAGAGGAAGGTATTCTTAGTAGACCAAAGTTCATTTAACAGTAGTTACTGGAACTGTTTCTAGAAGACATGAGTAACATTCATCAATCTTTACTGATTATATATATATATGTGTGTGTGTATGTGTGTGTATGCGTGTGTATGCGTATATATATATGTATATATATATAATTGTATCATTTGTAAAATATTTTAAATTCTCTTTTTTTCCAAATATTGTACTTATTCCAAATT
Organism: Ondatra zibethicus; assembly: GCA_004026605.1. NCBI lineage: Eukaryota > Metazoa > Chordata > Mammalia > Rodentia > Cricetidae > Ondatra > Ondatra zibethicus. The sequence goes on from PVIU01020364.1 coordinate 8,221, forward strand.
AGTATGTTAATCTTTTCAGGAGATCATGAATGTGGCAGTTCCAGTCAAAGGATGCTTTCTGTCCAAGAAGCAGCTACATATTTAAAAGTAAGCAGTGAAATCAGAATTTTAGCCATATTCTTAAAGTTTATATATAGCCATACCATTATCAAAAATATTACGTATTTGATTACTTTAATTGTACTGCTTAAGGCATAGTTTTCATATCTTCTTTTATAACTCATTTGCATTATCTATACTTTGTCATTTTTCATCCCTAAGTTTAGCCTTTGTCTATTTTCTTCATGTTACTCTACCTGAATGGTTCTCAACCTTCCTAACGCTGTGACCCTTTAATACAGTGCCTCATTTTGTGAGGACCTCAGCCATAAAATTATTTTTATTTCTACTTCATAGCTATAATTTTGATACTGTTATGAATTATGATGTAAATATCTGCATTTTCTGATGGTCTTTGGGGGTTGTGACTCACAGATAACCACCTATTACTCTCTTGTACATTTGTTTACATATACACATGTATTATTGGCTAGGTTCCTGGTAAGAGAGAACATGTGGGTTTTTTTTTCTTTCTGAGATTGTGGATATAAAGTTGATTGAAGTGTATTTATATCTAAGGATATAAAGCCAGTTGTTTTTCTAGTTCTACTTCTGCCGTGATTTGGCAAAACAATGTCATGGTTGTTTTGGTGGTGAATAGTGCATAAAATAGATTTGATAATAGAAGTATAATTAATGTAAAGCTTTAGAGCCCCTATTCTGAATACCTATCTAACTGTAGAAGTCCATTGAGTTGTATAGATTTTATGTATGGTTAATTTTGGTATGCTGGGTTTTTTTTTGTTTTAATAATGAAGTTTATGCAATTACAAAAAGCAGTCTTACCATTTAGTGTCGTGTAAGCAGATATAATAAAAGGAAGTGGAAGTTTTTAGTGTTTTTTTAAAGAATACAGTGTATAAAGAACTGCACATAAATGTGTAAAGAGTATGATAATAGCTAGGCACTGTGACACACGCCTGTGCTCGGGGCTGCTTGGTAGACTGGAGCAGGGGATTTACTTGGAACCCAGGTGTTGAGGACAGCCTGGGCAGCTTAGTGAGACCCTGTCTTAAACAGAGCAAAAGGTAGGAGGGAAATTTACATAGAATTAAGATAGGTGGGGAACATGCAAGAAAGCAGGCGAGCAGCTAGTCATCTGCTCTAGGTGGGTTTACTCTCAGGGGACTAAGAAGACTTGTAGGTGAGATTTTCTGAGCTGTTCAACTCATCCTTGAAACTAGTTGAAAAATAATAGAAGGAAAATGCCATTCTGATTTGTGGGAGGCAAAAATAGAATTTAAGAACCATCCTGGAAAGTTTTATGACTGTCCAGTTCCTTGCAGATAATCCCATAAAGATCCAAATGCTTGCAAATGAAATGTGATCTAGCCAGTTTATAGATTGTTGTGTGGGCTCAATGTGAACAAGTGTCATTTCTCCTACTCCCCCTCTTCAAATATTATGGTTTTAAAAAGTAACATGAGAGAAACCCTGTCTCAACAAACCAAAAAAAAAAGTAACATGAATTCTTTCCTGTTAATCTTTAAAATGTATGTACAGTACAGTATGGTAGCTGTATACACATTGTTATATATACAATCTCTAGGACATTGGAATATCTTTCTCCCTTCTATCCTTTCAGTCTGTGTGTACCCCCTTAAGTCTAAAGTGGGTTCTTTTACATAGAAGGCAGTTGGATGCTTTTCATTTAGGCATCCAGTGTATTGATTAGGTTGCTTCCATTTTCATTTGAAGTCTATTATTGATGGGAGAAACTTAATTTTTCTTTTTTCTGTTTCTAATTACTTCTCTCTGTATGGAAAACTTGTTTTCCCGTCATGCATCTCTCTTGTATTTTGGTAGTGCAATGCTTTAATTGCTTTTGCACTTGTCCTCTCTCTTATGTTGTCAGTGCCATAGAGCGTGTCTTTTAGCTGTGTATCCCTTAATGTGTTAGCTCTTTACATTAACATTTTTAAAGCTTTTAAAACATAATTTTTTAAATTTGTATGCTGTAGTTTGAAGTGATTTATGCATGTATCACCATTATACAGTGTTTGTATTTATGTCTACCTTTATAAGTGACTTTTATATTTATATGCTTTTATGTTACTACTTGCATCTTTCTTTTAATATTAGATGCCATTTGACCTTTCTTGTAAGACAAGTTTAATAGTATTGAACTTTGCAACATTTTTATGGAAAATCTTTCTTAGTTTTTGAAGGTTAGTTTTCTGAATATGATATTCATAGTTGGTAGGGAGTTTTCTTCTTCCTCTTTCAGCACTTTGTATATTTCATCTTACTCTCTTCTTTTAAGATGTCTGCCCCCAAAATCTGTCAATGATTATATATGTTCTCCTATGCAGTGAGTAGCTTTTATCTTTAAATTTTTCTTTGCTTTTCATATTAATAATAATGGTGTGTGTGTGTGTGGTTAAATGTGCATGAGGGAGGCTAGAGGTCAACATTGTCTTCCTTAGTTGCCTCAATTGCTCCTCTTCTTATTTTGAAAAACAGGGTCTCTGAATCTTGACCTCCTCACTGGTTCACCTAAGCTGTATGACCAGAGAGCTTCAAGGTTCTACTGTCTCTGTCTCCACAGATCTGGGGTTATAGATGCATGTCGGCACACCAGGCTGGGGATCTGAACTCAGGTCCCCATGCTTACGCAAGCAAGCACTTCGCCAGCTGAGCCCTCTCCCTTCTCCCCAGCCCCAATGACGATGTCTTTTGATGTGCTCATGTACAGGTTATTGAGAGCTGTATTTCTTCTGACTTGTTGGGTTTCTTCTATCTAAATGTCTAATTCCTTATCCATATTTGGGGAGTTCTGGATAGTATATTTTCTTTTTCTTTTCTTTCTTTTTTTCCCTTCTTTTCCATCTTATGTTTCCATAGTGTCTTCAGTGAAACACTTTGACCCCCTTTTTGTATGTACCCCTAACTGAATAATATCAAATGATGGAGTTACTGATTCCTTTTTTATACACTTGAACATTTATAATTAATTTTCAATTAATTTTTACTAGTTCTGTTATAAATTAAACATGGACTGTTTTTAATGCATGATTTGTATGTGTATTACAGAAAGATGGAGTAACAATGTAATGTGATCAAGATTAGACCTAGATTCAGATTCTAACACTGCATATTTGTACTATCTCTTAACTTTTCTGAAGATGCTCTGTTGAAAGTGAAAATTTTAAAAAGTGTATTTATATATTTGTACAACTATGAGTATTTTACTTGCATTCGTGTCTATGCACCATGGGTGTGCTTGCTGCCTTTGGAGTTCAGAAGAGGGTGTCAGATCCCCTGGAACTGCAGTTATTGAGGGTTGTGAACTGCCTTGTGGATGCTGGGAATTGAACCCGGGTCCTCTGGAAAAACAGCCAGTGCTCTTAACCACCAAGCCCTTCCCCAGACTGGAGAGGGAACTGTTAACTCTCTGAAAATTGTTGGGATGTTTCAGTGAGTGTATAAAGAACTGAGAGCTTAGTGCCTGGCTCTTACTGTAGCTTCCTCCCAGATTTTACTTCTGTGTTTGCTGAAGTAAATCCATTTTCTTCTAGAGAAAGGTCTCTAATGATAATGATGATGCTTTATTGTAGCTCAACCCTGGTTCGTTTGCTTGTTTATTCGTTTATTTTTATCTTGAACTAGGTGAGAAGTTGTCATCACTTGTAGATTATGTAATGGTTAATAGATTGTTAATAGCCAAAGAATCTAAACGTTGCAAGAATTTTTACTTAAATTAGCATGGGTTCTGATCATGCAGCTTAATGTTCAGAGTAGAAGAATTGGCAGCAGGAATAAAGAAGGAATTGGATCGAGGAGGTGTAAAGAGACATACAATAAAATATTTCAGCAGAAGGGCAAATCTTGTAGAATTCCGTGTGATCAAATGTTTCTTCAATGAGATCATTAAAGTGATTTTACTGCTGGTACTTGGAAACTGACTGACTTCTTCCTTCTGGCTTTTGTATCTAGTTAAGTCTCTCACAGAGGTGATAGAAAGATGAGTATTTGATCATACATTTCTGGAATAATATGTGTTTATATTTTGGAAGAATTACAAGACTTAAAATTGACTTCTGTACTCTAAAAACTAAAGAAATGGGGTGGTATTTGGAAGTGGAATTTGACGTGAAGGGGCAGGGACTGGCATGCAAGGCTTTTTCATCCCTTGATTGTAGCTGCTCTTCAGCAGTACTATGAGGCTCAAAGAAGCGGGGAGGTGCCCAGAGTTAGACTTGGCACAGGTGGGGTCTTAGCCGGGCAGCAGCAGGATGGAGAATTTGGGTCTACTGAAGTGAGTGTCGCATTTACTGGAGTCATGATATTGATGAACTAGCTGGAGCTCATTGTGGTTTTCAGGAATTATTTCATACTTCACAAAGTTGGATTTTGTTGGTGATAGGTTTGGTCTGGTCTCTTTTTTATTGTTTTTATTTGCTTGTTTTTGCAGTGATTGGGATTGAACCCAGTAGATCAAGTCCCAGGCTTGCAGATGCTGGGCAAGCATTCTCACTAAGTTGTATCCAGTTCTTATTTCATGTTACAGATTGAGTGAGGATTGCACTTTTCTTTAGTTTCTAACTCTGTAGACTTTCACTGCATTTTATAAAAGATTCTAGATTCCATTTCTTAAAGTTATTTTCTTTAAATATTTAATATTCATCTAGGCTTATGAATGCATATTTGTGTTTATTAGTCTTTTTGGGAGTTTCATTTTCAGGTCTTCAAGTGTTGTGAAATACATGATGGCTGTAATGTCACTCATAGAGTTCAGATAGCTGCCAAAAATACCCCCAAAACAAACAAAAATCACTCAACAAGATTGTTTTTTTTTGCTAAAAATAAAGTCTCAAATTCTAGATAAGTACCAAGTATTTCTTAAAATAGTGTTTGATTTTCAATATAAAATTACTATCATAACTTAACTTACTTGAAAATTAAAGGGAAAAAGGTTTTAAATTGACTGTAGAATGGTAACCGGTAGCATTTGGTATAGCTCTCTTTAGTCTTTTAAAGTGTATCTTTAAAATTAATATGACTGCAAATATCTCCATTTAAAAATATTCATATGTTTACCTTTAAATTAGTACATTTGCCTCTGTCATTAAACGGCTTAAGTTTTTTAAATTGTTGGATGATATTTTATTATGTAACTGTATTGCATTGGTTTTTTTCTAGTCATTTCCTTAGGAAATAATCCTAGAAAGGAAATTCCTTTTTCAAAGAGTATTAGCTTATAAAGTGCTTTTGATTCTGTTCAGATTGCTTCCTAATTTAGAATGATAGTTTAGCCTAGCCTAGCCTCAGTTTATTTTATCTGTGTAGCAGTATAAGAACTCCTCCCCGCAAGCATGGTATCAAACAATGATTATAAGGCATATTCAACAAGCTTTCTGTTTATGGAGAAATTCTTGTGTTTATTCTATGTGTTTATATTATGATTTCATCTGCAAAACAGATAACGTTATTTGTATGTAGGGGTAAATGAACCAATCACATCTCAGCCCTTGGCTCAGCTCAAGTGTAGGAGGATGTAGAACTCCTTCCCACATATGCTTTCCTAGGTTCTAGTGCATTTTCAGGTCATGATGAGTAATTCTCAATATGATGCTTCTGGTTTGTTCAGCTTCATTCATTACATTTTATTATCATTTTCTTTATTCTGTTTTCTCCTTTAAAAGGAGTTTTAATGAATGTATTTATATAGATGTATTTTTAATCTTACCTACTGCTTTTATTGAGCCTTTTTCATAATTTGCTAGCGAAAGCTGACTTAACATTTGTGGAAAGTTGAGAGGTCCCTCTGGTGGAAGCCATAGGAAACACGTGCTTTGTATTTCCATGAATGCTTTTGGGAACATTTTATGATGGTTTTCCTGTGGGGTGAAGGGGTACTGGCTTGCTTTGCTTCTAAGTTGCTTTCAAAACCTGCTCATTTTGACACAGTGAACAATATTTAAGATTTGTGAGGAATATAGCTGCCAATGCACCAGGTTATGACTAGATAAGACTTTTATAGTTTAGTGTGGTACCTTGATCATTGTCGATAAAGTTTTATGTGAAAATTAAAGTATTCTCAAGAGGCCTGTGATGGCGGTGGTACTTCAGCAAGAGGTTACGTCTTCTGATCAGCAATGCTTCTGAAAATAACATGGTATTCTGGCTTTCTACATTTCTATACATTTAACAACTCCATTTAAGTTCATTTTTTTTTATTGATTCCTTTTGTCTTTCTTTAGTTCTCATTATGCAAAGTTAAATCTTCTAATAGAAATTTGGTAGATGAGAAAAGTATTCTAACAAAAAAGTGGAACTTTAACTATGGCTTTATCAAGTATTCAGTTTATTTCGGTGCTATATGCTGTTCTCAATTTCACAATGATCTAACCAAAAAGGGCCCTGAAACCTACTTTATGAGCAAACTAAAGCTTAGAGGTTTAATAACTGGGTCACCCAGCTAGAATATGATCAGACTGGGAGTGGAAGTAGAGTTTGTCCTCCTTGTGCTGTTCCATTTCTTTGATGGTCTAACTAAGTCCGTAACCCTTTAGTTCTAACTGTGGATAAACAATTTAACACTCTAAGGAAGCAGTTAAAAGTAGCACATTTCGTAGACAATATATCTTCTTTTCACTAAGTCTATGTATATATAGTTTGTAATGGAACTAAGATCTAGTCCCAGACCTGTTTGATACAGAAATCAACCCTGTCTCAACAAAACAAAGCAGAAAACAAGTTCCTTCCCATTGAGTCAAGTCAATGATTAAATCCAGTATTGCCTTTTTTTTTTTTTTTGAGACATGTATGTATGTAGCCTTGGCTGGCCTGGAACTCACTCTGTAGACCAGGCTGGTCTCCAACTCAGAAGTATCAAGAATATTCTCTAAATTAAAGGCACCTAGCTATTTTTACCTTGCAACGACCTTTTTATGAATTGTCCACATTAGTTTCCTAATTCTTGGTTGCATTATTTTAATACACTGTATGTATGCTTGTGCTCTTACACATGCTACCCCTTCCAGATGTTCTTGATTTTCAGAATAGCTGCTGAAAATGTATGTCTTAAAATCATTCAGATGCATCAAATCTTAACTTTCAAAACTGAAAAGCAGTTCTAATTTTGTGTAGTGTTGACACCTATGATCCAGAGGTGGTAAGATCCATACAAAACTCCAGACTAGCCAGCCAGGCAGCATAGGTAGGCCATCTCAAAAAGAAAACAAAAATACTTCTCACATAAAAGACTCAGCTTATTATATAAGAGGTGAGGATGAAAGATACCCTTTCTATAAAGCAAATTCAAGTGGATGGCCTATACGCTACCTTTATTCTCTTAAAAATCCTAGCAAAAGTTTTGTGGAAGTCACGATACCCAGCAACTTAGCTGTGCATTGTACAGTTTGGATGTGCTAAAGCAAGTTTACCAGTGAATTAGAAAGCACAAGTATGGCCCTATGAAAACAGTTCCCAGTGTCTTTGAGGAATCTGTTGGTATAATAATTCAATAAACACTTCTAAAATTATTTTAGGAGAGATTGCTACAACTTAAAGTGCAGCCTTTGCACTTCAGAAAGTGCATGAAGTGATGCTTTGTAAATGGCCCTGTTAGCACAGGGACTCTCGGCTGCGTGGTGCACTGCTGTGTTTGCAGTTTCTAGCACAGTAGCTGGTATCTGTGGACCCTTGTGAATCTGTGGTGCATTAAGAAAAACAGTATGTTTAAGAAGTTGGATAGGGTTTGGGGTGGACTGTCATAGAATGAATGGTTTGTCCAGTATGCATGAGGCCTAACGTTTTGATCCGCAGTACCGAACGAAGAAAATTAAAGAAATTTTTTTGATATCTCTGTATATTCATTAATATTCTGCAATTGCAGAATAGTATATATGATACAATGTAGTGTAATTTTTACTTTGATTATTGATTTAAGTGTACACCCAGGCTATGAGATGGCTCAGTACGTAAAATGCCTGCTATGCAAACATGAGAACCTGAGTTTGGATCTCCAGAACCCACATTAAAAGCAGGGCACAGTGACTCCTGCCAGTGCTAGGAAGTGGTGGGAGGAGGGGCAAGTGAAGACAGTCACATGGGAAGCTCATTGGTCAGTGCTTCTAACAGCCAGTGAATTTCAGATTTACCGAGAGGCTGTTGAGGAATACCTGGCGTTAGCACACCCATGTATATGCACACCCCAGTATATGTGCCCACATACCCCCTACACACACGGGCACACACCTACACTGATAAGTACACAGTCTTCACACAATATACACCATGCACACAACACACACAATAATAACATGCATCCTATCTACTCATACCTGTCAACTATTAATGCTTTTGGATTTTCTAAAATTATTTAGAACCTTAAATTGTTTTTATTTGTGGGAAATGTGTGTGTGTGTTTATAAGTTTATATTCTTGGGATTTTTTTTGAGGCAATATCTTTTATGTAGGTGTGGCTGGCTGACTGATACGGTAAATATGTTAGTATATACTTAAATATTTTATCACATTAGTAAGTAAAACTGAAACAGTTAAAATTGGAATAATAATGGACTCATTTGGAATAGTAATGAACTTATTACATGGTAAAATACTTCTAAAATGTAATGTATGTGTGTGCGTGCACATATGCCTAAGAGCCATAGCAGGCGCAAATGTGGAGGTGAGAGGATGACTTGGGAGTGGGTTTCACTTGTTTCAGCGGCTGCCCTGGACATTCCTGCTAGCTAGCCCACTTCCTTGCCAGGGGTTCTGCTGTCATGGCCTCTCCATATTGCAGTACTGTTTCTTTTTCTTTCTTTCTTTCTTTTTTAAAGCTTTATTTATTATGTATACAACATTCTGCCTCCATGTATGCCTGCACACCAGAGGAGGGCGCCAGATCTCATTACAGATGGTTGTGAGCCACCATGTGGTTACTGGGAATTGAACTCAGGACCTCTGGAAGAGCAGCTAGCGCTCTTAACCACTGAGACATCTCTCCAGCCCCCTGCAGTAATGTTTCTATCATAAATGTACAATGCTGCATCCAGCTTTTTATATGGCTTCTGGAAATCAAACTCCAGTTGTCAGTTGTACAGCTAAAGCTTTTATGTCTAGCTTATCAAGAGGAAACTAGATTCTTTTGTGTTCACTGTATTATGATAGTATTATGGTTGCAGTATGTCAAGAAAATACAGCTTCACATAAATATAACGTCAAGCAAGATGTTTAAACAACCTTTTTAGATAATTGTTGGTACTCTTTGACACCACATCAAACCTCTAAGTGAGAGGAGAGGTGGGGGGTAGAGAGAGAGAGAGAGTTTGGGCATGTAGAGGCCAAAGAATGTTAAGTATCTTCCTTCCTCCCTTTCCACCTATTTGGAGACAGTGTCTCTCACTGAACATGGGGTTTGTTCTGGCTACTCTAGCTGGCCTGCATACCCCCAGCATCTGCCTCCAATCCCCACCTCCACCACGTACCCTGTGCTGTGGTTACCCATATATGCAATACCTTGCCTTTACATGGGTGCTGGGTATCTGAACCCTGCTCCTCATGCTTGTCTTTCAGACTCCCTACCATCTGAACCGTTACCCTAACCCAAATAGTAATTTCAAAATAAAACAGTAGTTGCCACCGTCAGTGAAGATTTGTATTTTTGTCTCATAAAAGTTCTTGGGTCTGTCTTGGACTTTGAGCTGGTACTGTGTATGACTAACTTCTTCAAAAACTGGGTTGAGAAATAGTGAATTATTGAGTTACTATCATCTCTCCGGTACTGTTTGTTATGCTGTGTGATACCACTTAGAAGCCTGTAAGTACTGTGAACAACACATGTGAGTTTTTCACCTGGAAGTCTGAACTTACCATTAGTCATGGTCTAGGCTGCTGAGCTTTCTGGGCTGAATGGGTTCACACGTTGAAAACTTAAACTATCCAAGTCTCAGTAATGTGCCATTTGTTTATTTGAAAATACTGTTCCATGTATAAAAAGTAAAATTAAATCATGTTCACAATGATACTTGAAAAGAAATTTAACAGATAGCTAAATCTGTAAATATAATACAACCAGAAAGAAAGTATAGCATAATATTAATAGTGGTTACATTGGAACCATGAAATGATGGTGGCTTTTCTTTTTTTTCTTTTTTTTGGTACTAAGTTCTATGTTTTTATTATTCTGTTTATGTGATTAAAATAAAAGCAGCATGTTATTTATATGACAGTTTGCATAGGACTATTGAGAATGGTTCTCTATTTTTTTTGTTAGGATTTAGATCCTGAGTATGAAGATGTATTTAATACTTCATTGCTGTGGATTTTAAAAAATGGGAAAGATGTTGGAATAAGGTACAGGATTTGATTTACACTTTGATGATTTTGTATTCTAAGAAGTGGTTTTTAAAATTTTAATGTCTACCTTCGTTATTTTTAAATAGGTGTGTTGGTTATGGGCCTGAGGAAGAGCTGGCAAATATAACTGACGTGCAGTTTTTACAGTCCACCAGACCCCAGAGGCCTTTCTGGTGTCGCTTTCGACGTGCTTTCATTACTGTGACCCATAGGTTATTGTTGTTCTGCTTAGGTAAGTTGTTAGGATTAGAAAGCTGTTATATTGCTTGCGTCTCACTAAATGTCAGAGCCAAGGGCTTACTCCTATATCTGTAGACGCCATAAACCACATTGTGTAACTGTGACCAAGTACCTTACAGAAATGACTTACACAGAAGGGTGGAGAGTGTCGGCCCACGTGGAAGGAGGGTGGAGAGTATCAGCCCACGTGGAAGGAGGGTGGAGAGTGTCGGCCCACGTGGAAGGAGGGTGGAGAGTGTCGGCCCACATGGAAGGAGGGTGGAGAGTGTCGGCCCACATGGAAGGAGGGTGGAGAGTGTCGGCCCACGTGGAAGGAGGGTGGAGAGTGTCAGCCCACGTGGAAGGAGGGTGGAGAGTGTCGGCCCACGTGGAAGGAGGGTGGAGAGTGTCGGCCCACGTGGAAGGAGGGTGGAGAGTGTCGGCCCACGTGGAAGGCAGATTGGTGGAGCAGATAGTATGGCTGCCAGGAAGCAGAGAGGAGAGAGAAGTATCCCCAACAGCCTATCCCCAGTGACTTACTTCTTCCATCTAGAGTCCACCTCCTAAAGTCCCCAAATTAGTAGTGTCAACTGGTGACCTGGCCTTTATGAGGAGCCATTTTCATGTTTCAAAGATAACAGTAAAGCTTGGGGTTATTTATGGCAGTTGTGGGCCTACGGGCCTAGAAAGTAGTCGTGTAAGAAGAGAGATGAAACTTTGTCATGTAAAGTTATAGAAGGAGCAAGTATAATAGTATGTATATGGAAACCTACTTTTAGAAAATAGAATTGGAAAATAGGAAAGTTGAGCTTATTTTTAAATAATGTAAGCTCTTAAATTTTTGGCTTAAAATGTCATTTATAAGAATTTTTTAAATTTAGGTTCTTTGATCTTTTCATAATAGGAAAGAAGGAACTATTCCACTTCTCTGTTTCCTTTGTTAGCCCTTTAAACATAATTCAGTTTACTTTACTAGTCTGTTTAGTAAAACTCATTTTTCTAGTAGTTTAATGTTGAAAGGAGAAGAGCCTGGGCAGTTTTTATTTTTAATAGTAGGTATTTAAACACTCACCTTGATGGAAGAACCTTTTTAGAGATAGGTGAAATTTTGGGAAAGTACTTAATAGTAAGTGTTTCTGTGTAGTTTTATTATATGGGTAGTTCAAACCTTAGCACTCCATTTTAGGGCAGTCAGATGGTCAGTGCTATACTGCGACAGTGTACCTGTTACTGACCACAGTCTTAATGCCAGCCCTGTGAATGTTTCAGGTGTGGTGATGGTCTGTGTTGTTCTACGTTATATGAAATACCGCTGGACTAAGGAGGAAGAGGAAACAAGGCAGATGTACGACATGGTGGTAAAGATTATAGGTACGGAATTTATAAAATCCTAAACTAGTTCTAGAACAGTTACCACATGATAAAGCTACAACATAGTTGTCAGAATTCTGTTTACTTGTAAAGCTGTTTATTTATTTTCAGATGTTTTACGAAGTCATAATGAAGCTTGCCAGGAAAATAAAGATTTACAGCCTTATATGCCGATTCCACATGTTCGAGATTCTTTAATACAGCCCCATGACAGGTGTGTAAATCAGTACTCAATTGAGATAAGTCAGAATGTTGGTACCTGTGGGAGACTTGGATTTTATTGAGAATCGTGATTCCTCTTAACTGCTTGACTGTACGTCCCCGTCCTTTCAGCACTTCTTCTCCTCCTGATTTGCACAGTGTGTACAACAGCTGGTTTATTCTCATGCACAGTGTACACAGTAACTGGTTTATTCTCAGGCCTGCATCTCATCTTTCATTCTTCTTTGCCAGTCTATCTCTTTATCACCTTATTTTCATTGTACTAAGAAACAGAGCCAGACAAAAGCTAGTTAGGTTTTTAGTAATATTTTAAGTACTTACGTTGTTATTATTGAAGCTTTTAAAATGAAAGCTAGAATCTAACTTTTTGAAAATTAAAAAAATTATCCATATTCTAAAAGATGTGGATCACATCTTCATCCCCAGTGGATACTGAGTCAACAACCAAGAGGACGCCATGCTCACGGCTCACCTCTGCAGGTGGAAACTCAGTAACCTTGAGGCAAGACACAGGCATCTAAGTCATCCTTTAGGTAAACTGTCCCAAGTATATTAGCTGGGGGGCGGGGAGACAGACAGATGACAGACTAGCTAGTTAACAATAGCTGTTACTTTAGTCATTGACATTTCCAAAAGATGGCAAGCCAAGAGTAGACTAAATTTGTCCTTTTGTTTGTGTGATAGGAAAAAGATGAAGAAAGTCTGGGATAGAGCTGTTGACTTCCTTGCTGCTAATGAATCTAGAGTGCGCACAGAAACGCGAAGGATAGGAGGTGCAGATTTTCTAGTCTGGCGATGGATCCAGCCTTCTGCATCCTGTGATAAGATATTAGTAATACCTTCTAAAGTATGGCAAGGTCAAGGTATGTATTTCTAAGCAAAACCAAAGATTTTCTCATAATATTTCAAAATGGACTTTATGTAGTTAACTGAAATACTATAACCAAAGATGTGTGAATGTGAAGCTCCCCATTACAACTCCCCCATATGGGGTATAAAGTTAGAGCACAGCTGGTTTGTCTGTAGTAGGGCAGATGTTCCTTTATCTTTCCCGTTTTGTTCACCAGAGCAGCTTAGTATTATAGCTCTAACTGCATTCTTCTTGGTGAACACATGAAATCATTGTTACATTATTACAATCATTGTTAACATGTGTTCAGTGTACAGTATGTGTGTGGGGGGTGTGTGAGAGAGAGAAAACCATAATCAGAATATACCATAGGAAAATTTTTTTTTCAGTTAAAAAAAGTGTTTTATTGTTCCAAATACTAAGAACAAATGATTTCCTTGAAAAGTTGCACATAGAAGGACCCTGTGGAACTAGAAACAGTTTTAACTTACTTCACACTACTCTGCCTGTTTCTGGCGGCTGAGCCCTTCAAGCCTTCTCTGTGGCTTTTGCAATAGCACCTTTTCCCTGGTTTCTCATCCACACTGATCTTTCCTTGCAGTCGAATGTTGTGTCCCATGCCCCTCCTCTTCCTTCTTCCTACTTACTTCTTATTTTCCTCTTTTTCTGGGCTTTTCTGTATTGCAGTTTCTCAAAGCTGCTTTCTTGTTCACTTTTTTATTCACCTTTTCTCATGTGGTGGCTTCATTTCATTTCCATATAATAACTCCCACGTTTGTAGTTGGGTGCTAAGTTTCAGACGTCTGTACCCTACTGAAAACTCATCTTCTAGGCTATGAGCACTGCAGCTCGACGTGAGTGTGAGCTCACGGTCTCGTCCCAGTGTGCCTTCTCTGGTGCCTAGTCTAGTTAGTGGTGCCACTCCTGTTGGCTCCCCATGTACCTGGAAGTCCAAGTCTAGTTAGTGGTGCCACTCCTGTTGGCTCCCCATGTACCTGGAAGTCCTCCTCAGGAACATGCTCAGTCCTTTCATAGGTTATCCTGTGTGTGTTCCTGTCCACTTCACTGTGGCACTGTTGGCCTTACTTTTCCACATCACTGCCTCTTGGACAACAGAGAACTTTCTGGCTGTCTTAAAATCACTTTGCCTATTTGATTTTCCACACAGTTACTTCAATTTTTTAATATTTAAAGATAGATCTTGTCGTAAGGGTCCTCTTAAAACACGTGTGATTTTAAATTACTCCTATGACATTGTTAGGATACTTTAGATGTTCTGACTTCTCCTTTCCCAGGCCCGTCTTTCTGTTCTGTCCCAGCCACACTGGGTTTCAGTCACAGTCGTCACAGGGCGGGTGCACACCTCACTCTACCGGAAATGTGCTCTCACTCATCTCCCCGCTGCCTTACCTTACTCTTCAGTCCTCAGAGTCAGCTTCACTTCCGCAGGGAAATCTTAGCTTCCATTGATGAGGATGTTATTTTACAACTTCCTGGTTTCCTTAGGACTTCACCACAGCTCGAATCCCCTGGAAGACACTATCAGTTTCCTGTTTCTTCCACCAAACTATTGGCTCTGGATATTGATGACTGTCTCAATCCACCTTAATTAACTGGCTCATTAAAAGTACACAATAAATATTTTTTAATAAACTAAAAGATTGTCTTTCAACAAAATGGAACAATTTCAAAGTAACACAATTATTTTTTTTGTAGCATTTCATTTAGATAGAAGAAATTCACCACCAAATAGTTTGACACCATGTTTAAAGATTCGAAATATGTTTGACCCAGTTATGTAAGTATTATGAAAAGGCATACATATAATTTTTATTTGGAGTATTTGGGTGTAAAATGCATGGTATGTCTATTATGCTGTGTCTAGTTAAATTTTTTTATTATTTCTAACTATAAATGTTAGCTTTTTTCCTTTTGTCAGGTGTCAAGCAAAGGGATCCACTGCATGCTTTGCTGATTAGAATGTCAGCTTCAGTCAGCATTTGATTGCATTAGGCAGATTTAAAGTGAAGCTACTTTTCCTTTTGCCCTCCGTGTCTGACTCGCCCACAGTGAGGCAGATGAGATACGGACTGGAACAGGTGCTTTGGAAGTTCCAGCATGCACTGTGTTTGGCCTGGGGCCTTTTGCTTTAGAAAGAGAGACTTGGAGTGTATATTAAATAAATGAAGACTTGAAAGTGTTAGTGGCAATGAGAAACCAGTATTCAACTTCTGCGTCTCTGATGCTGGCACTAGTCTGGAAAAAGAAATGAAACATCTTACAAGTATATAGGTAGACAGAATGACTGAACTCCTCTGTTACACTGTACCGTGAGAGACAGTGAATACAGATAGGAATAGCGCGGTTGATTTTGTTTCTCTTAATTTCAGGGAAATAGGAGATCAATGGCATCTGGCAATTCAAGAAGCAATTTTAGAAAAATGCAGCGACAATGATGGCATTGTTCATATTGCAGTAGACAAAAACTCACGTGAGGTAAATCACGTCTATATGGAACATAGGGTTTTATATCTGTTACTGTTAAACTAAGACTTCTTTTCTCTCTCTCTGTTTTCTTTTTGTTACAGGGTTGTGTATATGTTAAATGTCTGTCTCCAGAATATGCTGGAAAGGCTTTTAAAGCATTGCATGGCTCTTGGTTTGATGGTAAGAAATTTGAATATTACAAAGATTTGGGAAGGAAAATTAGTTGCATTTTAGATTATGCCTGATTTTAAATAGAATAATTTTAGGTTAGCATTTTTTTGAATGATTTTAGATACTTTTGTTTCATGTTCATTCTGTACTACAGTTAATTTTTTACAAATACTAAGCATAATTGTATAGATCTAAAATATGATTTTTATCTTGCAACAGGGAAGTTGGTTACAGTAAAATACTTACGACTAGACAGATACCACCATCGCTTTCCCCAGGCTCTTACTTGCAACACTCCCTTGAAGCCATCAAATAAACATATGAACTCTATGTCTCACCTGCGCCTTCGGACTGGCCTAGCCAATTCTCAAGGAAGTTCCTGAAAAGACCCCTTCACTCCTAGGACTGTTATTTAAATAGGAAAAGTCCTGTTTGGCTTCCCGTCTTCCTTTTAAAATGCTTTTTGTATGTAATATTTTTATTGCAGAAGACAGATGTTTGAAAGTTCCAGAAATCCTAAGGTTCCAGAGGGATTTAGCAGCGAGGCAGCAATGCTGAGTAGGTGGCATAATTGTTCTCTTCAGTGTTTGGAGCTCAGTTAAGCCAGTGCATTTGAAGCTGTACACAAGGAACACTGACTTTATAGTAAGCGTTTCAGAGATGGTGGTTATATTTTTGCACCAAGAAGTGTTTAGATAACCACACAAAAGCATGGTGAAGCCGCTTTTTATATTTCCATAATTTCTTGTGGACTAATGTGAATTTTTGTATACAGTCAGCTGCATAGTTCCTTGCAGGCTACTGTGGTAAAACTGTTCATTTCCCACTTAACCTTAGGTTTCTATTGCTTGTAAAAGGTTCATTTGCTACAGCTGAAAAATGGGGAAATTTATTTGGTTTTAATGGTTACATACATTTGTAAGTGTGGATGTACATGTTCTCAAATTTGCTTGTGTATATATGTATAAATGCTGACGGTAGTGGGAGTCTCGTGAGAATGTCTGCATTAGCAGTAAAATAAGCTTTCTATTTTATTCATAATCTAATTTGTGTAAATATATATGTGCATAGCTGTGTGTTTATATACATATGTAACATGTGCAGTTACATATTTATATATGCACACAGATATATACATATGGCTGTACTGTCATAGATGATCAAACAGCCAAATACCTGGAAGTATTAGATACATGTTTAAAATACTTTTTATAGATTTTTATATAAAAAATGCCTGAGTATGATTTTGTGTGAAAGTTCTGGCACCAGTTGTAATGAGTTCAAATTTATGTGAGCAATAAAGAAGCAATTGGCAGATACTGGAAAAACATTTTGTGAAAAGCTGTATTTATTATAAATACTGGGGCTCTAACAGTGCTATTGGGATTATGTCATTTTCCCAGTCTGTTTAGAGCTCCTGTTCTATGTGTAGAGCAGGCACGTTGTTGCAGCAAAATGTATTACACAAATTATCCTTGGAATGTTGGGCCATGAAAGCCTGCAATGTAGAAAATGCACAAATGGCCCTTGGTTTGTGCATCAGTGTTTGTTTCAGTAAAGCTACTTTATTATTGTTTTATGATTTCAGGTCAAAATAGTTATTGATCAAGGTTTATTTGTAACCTAAAAATTGGCTTTTTGAAAGATAACATTCTGGATATATCATTGTTGGTCCAAATGAATACGTGAAACAGCTGAAATTACCAATCTTAATCTCTGTTTCAAATTCGGTTTTCCTTTTGTTGTATATATGTTGGTTTGCAGCATGACCTTGCACAGATAATGCACGTTTTCCTGGCTAAGTGACCATGATGCGCACTATTCTGTAACAGAACCTTCGTGCCTTACCTGTGTGCTTTGTGGGCACCATGTTTATGAGGAAGAAATGATTTGCTATCAGAAGAGAATACATTTTAAATTCTCAATCTATGTCTCAGATGCTAATGTGTTAAAATATAAATATATAATATATAAAATAACCAATCTTTCTGTATTTTATGTGCATCGTAGTGATTTATTTGAGCTTAGTGACCCATCTTGTAACCTGTTGCAAGAGTGAATGTAAAAATAGTTGTGGCATTTTAGCAGGTCACCGTTGGATGCAGATGCATCTTTTTCTTGCTTCTAAGATATATTTCATGTGAACATTGTACATTTATTATTGTAATATATACTATTATGCAGCTTATTTTACCTGAAACTCTTAAGCTGACCAAGAGTCCTCCCTATAAGACAGATGGGAATGTGTATAATAATTACGTATTTGAAAAGTTCTGGTTTGATGTAATCTGTTTTTTTTTTGTTCTGTTTAAAAAAGAAGGAAAACATTCTAATTAAAAATTTATTAGGTTTTTTAAAAACGCGTCTTTGTTTTAAAGAAACTTGTAAAGTGTCTTGTGCCTTTCTTTCTACCAGTGAAAGTAGTTATCTTTATATTAAATCTCTGTATCTAATGATGGATGTGTGTTTATAAAGATGAGGACCATAAATTTAATTTTTTGGTGTTGGTTTTAGGTTTTTGAGGTGGAGGTCTCACTCTGTAGCCTAGACTGCCCTCAGCCTTGGGAAGTCCTCCTGCTGTAGCCTTCCAAGTGCTGAGATTACAGCGGTGAGCCACCATGCCCAGTTGTCTAATTGTAACTACCCATTTTCAGCATTTTAAACAATCTGTTAGTGTATATTAACTATGCATAATAATGGGCTTCATTATGATATTTTTATGCATGTAGATAATGTATATTCACCCCTCCCCCATTATCCTTTCTTGCCCTCTTCCTATTCTTACTAAATTGACCTCCTAACCTTTTCTCTTTATGGAAATGCCCTCATTTAACCTTCAAGTGTTTGGATTAGGTGGTGACAAGAATGTAAAGCAGCTGCAGCACTAAACACTTTAGGGGGCTAGTTCTCTCAACAAAGACAACAATTTGATACATTCTGACTGAAAGCCTTAACCCATTAGAAACCAATCACAATCAGTTTTTAGCTGCTATACCATTAGTTTAGATTTTTCTTCGGTGTTTTAGTCTAGTAGAAAGAAGATTGACTCATTAGTCACGTGATAGACTTCTAGCTTGCTAATATAGTCTACACTGGTTGCCTCTGTTAGGAATATAGAGATAAAAAAAACACAGGCTAATGTATCTGGTCACATCTGGAGGAAGAACATAGTAAGTTAAAAGATAATTTGATGTGTTATAATGTGGAAAGAAAATAGGCAGGATTCTGAGATACAGAGAAACTTGGATACATCTTAGTAGGTCAGATACAGATCTGGGGAGTTATGGGCTAAGGCACTGGGTCTAGCATTTGTTAGAGTCACGATGGTAAAGGTCTTTCTCTTGAGCTTTTGTTCTTGCAATAAGGTAGTAAGAGTCTGTGGAACCATGTCATAAAGCCTGTATTCATCATGCTCACTGGTGTGTACATTCCTGAATGTTATCAGAGCCTCCCTCATATTGGGCTTTTTGGGTTTACCTTATATTGCTTTTATAGTCTGTATAACAAGTTGTTTTTAAGTGAGCAGTATTTAGATGTGCTGTGTGCCAAACATCTTTAATAAGATTTGCTTCACAGACCATCCCCTGCTTTTCGTATGATGAACTCATCGGCCACCTACATGGCTTCTTTGCCCTTTCCTCCTAGGCCTATCTCAGCAAATCACTTTTTCCAGATGTCTTCTCAGCCATCCTCAGGCAGTTAGGAGCTGAGAATAATTGGGAACTGAGACTTGTGTTTTAAAGAAACTGAATATTCTGGGTGCTCATCTTTTGGTCTTGAATCCCTATTAAGGAAGCTCTGCAGACAGCATCATAGACACATTTTGTTGATTCTTAGATTTAAAACCAATAGAACCTGTGTATTTAGATTTACTTTTTCTTCTTTGTCATCAGAGAACTGCATACATTTCTGAATTTGGAAAGACGGGAATTTAGGCATAGAGAACACTGTAATGAAGACAAACTAAAGAACCTCCAACCCCTAGCCCCATCCCACCACCATCACACACACGGGCGCACACGCACACACACACATGCACACTACAGCAGTTGCTCATGAGTCACTAAGTTTGAGGTGACTGTTGGGAATAGACAAGATAGTGACCCTTACAGAGTTGGACTATTGGCTTATTGTAGAATTCAGATGAGCAATTAATGATTTGTTGGGATAAAAGATTTGAAGAATGAGATGAAATGGGAAAGATTGAATGATTAGCTAGACATTAAGGAAGTAACTGAGACTTGATTTTCTAGTGTAGAAAATCTAAATTCCCAACATTTGGATCATATGGAAATACTAGATAGGAACGATGATAAAGTGGGTTCGCTTTTTTTATTTTCCTATGTTACACGTTTAGCAATCTACCTAACCATTTTTTCACAAGTTGAAAGGATTTCCAGTCAATACTGGAAAGACAACAGAGACCCATCATACATGTAATAGCCCTGTTTTTAGTAGAGAGAGACTCAGTGATAGTCCCTTTGGTCTCTAGCCAGTAATGTCTTCCAACAGAAAGCCAGAGTATTCTGCTCTGTATTTTCATGTCATAGGCCTATTGAAATACTGTTAAGTAAATTCAAATTAAATTTAATTTTCAATTATTCGTGTATACCAGCCAAGCTTAAGTACTCAGTAGCCACATGGTAACAGTGGCTAATGTTGGCACTGTTTACTAATTTTTAATCTTGTCCTTTTCTCTGGGGACATTGGTTTCGTTTGCGTCCTTGCTGAAGCACTCTTGCTATGAGCCTTCATCTTTATATGACCTCTTTGTTCAGGTTTCGGCTTACGTCTTGACTTAAAGTACGGTCTGTTTTCTTGCAGTTTATTACTATCTGGGAGTTTATTGTTTATATGTAGTACTTATTTCCTTTCCTAGACTATAAATCCCATAAAAAAAAGTCAAAAAGTCAGAATTTGTATTGGTTACTAGATTTTTAGGGATCAGATGATGCTTGACCTAAACTGAGTCTTCAGTGAGTGTGTATTGAATCCACCCACAAATGATATTTTAGAAACATTATTCTGGGTCTAAATACATTTGTGTTTTGATTCTAGGGAGTTTGGTATAACTTAAGACCTGACCTCTCTGGACTGCTTAGCAGAGTTTCACATTTCTATAGGAGAGATTCATGTGGGTGCACATGTTGGGGGGGTCTGTACATGTTGGGGGGTGCACATATGTTGTGTGCTTCTGGAAGGCAGCAGTCAGCTTCCAGTATCATTCCTCAGGAGCTGGTCACCTTGATTTTGTTGTTGGCATGTGCATGGGTGTGGTGTGCCATGACTCGGAATGGAGGACAACTTTCACTCTCCTGCCATCATGTGGGTTCTCGGGCATGGCAGGAAGTGCATGCTTTACCTGTTGCAGCCCCATCCCCTTTTGTTTTGGAGACAGTTGTTGTGGAGCTCATTGAGTAGGCTAGGATGGCTGGTCTGCCTGCCTGGGCCTCTCCAGCCCTGGGATGAGAAGCCTGCAGCACAACAGCAGGCTGCTCTGTGGGGGTCCTGGGGACTGAACTCATATTCTCACGATGGTGTGGCCAGTGCTTTACCGACTGAGCTGTTTGGATCCCATCCCCCAAGTCCTACAAGGTGTGATATGTTGCGTTTTCATCTGCACTCACTTTAGAATTCGTGCTTCCTTTTTCTCGTTTCTAGTTTCTTCTGTCTCGTTGGATGTTTGGGAATGTGTTGTTCCATTTCTGAGTACCTAGAGAATTTCAGGGTAACATTTTGCTTTCTGCTTCTAGTTTTATTAATCTGTCTTATGATTTGAATCTAAAAATTTGAATTATTTTAGGACTCAAAACAATCTGGTAGAACTTCTGTGTGCACTTGGAAGAAAGCTTCCTGCTGTGAGTGTGGTGTAGTGGAAATGATGAGGCTAGTTGGGTTTATTCAGACCCTCTGTGGCTGTACTCCTTTTCCAGGTACTTGTTAATGATTAGTGAGAAGGCTGTTGAAATCTCTGATAGGAAACAAGTTTCTTTTTGCTGCTCTGTTTTCCTTTCAGGTTTTGTAAGCTGTATTATCTGGTATGTCGACCCTTGTATTCTCTTGCTGTTTTGTGTATCATTATGGCAATGGTCTTAACTCCTGGAAATAATCTTTGCTCTGAATTTACTCGGACTCCTCCTAATATCATTACTCAGGCCTTCTTTTGATTTGTGATAGAATTATCTGTTTTCTCTCTTCACCTTTTTATTTTACTTATTCATACTTACTCTGTGTGCTTGGGTATATCTGCCACAAAGTAGGTGTATGTGGAGGGCAGAGGACAGTTTTCAGAAGTCTTGTCTCTTTCTACCATGTAGGTCCCTGGGGGTCAAAGGGGTCAACAGTCGTGGCAGCAAGTGCCTTTATCTGTTGAGCTGTTAATTTTATTTCGTATCTTTGTATTTAAAGAATGCTTGTGTAGGAGTATTTGGGTGGCAGTTGTTGTTAAAAGTCTAGTCTGACTGACTTTTAATTGGATTAGATGCTTATTTAAAGTGACTATTAATTTGGTTAGGTTTATTATCTTGCTTTTCTTTATAAGATTTGTCTCTGTTCTTTGTTCTCTTTTCATATATATACGTACACACATATACATACACATGTATAAACATATGAAAATGAAACAAACTATAGTTCGGTTGGTTTTTATCAAGTACAGTTATTGTATTTTAGCTCCTTCCTGGCCTTTTTGGTTTTGCTTGTATCATTAGGGTTTATAATACACATCACAAATTATCACAGTCTACTATTAAGTCAAAATTTACTACTTCATATAAATTATCAGAACCTGTAGAGTATTGCTCTTACCCTCTCCCTTCCCTACCTTCACATTACTGTTTTATTTGTGTGTGATAACGTCATTGCACGTGTCATCAGGTACTTTTCTTTCTCTTGTGCTTAAAATCTATGTTAGAATATCTTTATTAAATTCCAGCTCTGATTAAAATTCCAAAAATAACTTAAACTAAAAAATGAGTGTAGTGAATTACAGGATACAAAATTGTCATTCAAAGAGCAATGGTAGTTTGTGTATTGGTAGTGGTTTTGTGTACTAAAGCTGTTTGAAAAAAAATCAAGATAGCAATTTAATCCACAGTAACTAACAAAAATAAAATACTTACGGATATATTACCATGGTGTAGCACAAATAATAAAAGAAGCCCAGAGACAGATATTGGAGTTAAACCTGGAGATCAGAAAAAGCAAAGCAGCCAAACCACTAGAGAGCTCTTAACCTCTATGAAGTCTTCAGACTGAGAGAGAGCAAGTTCTTGTCTTCTGCCTTACATTCCTTTCCAGTGCTGGTAATAAAGGTGCTCACCACCACCCAGCCTCTATGGCTAACTAGTATTGCTGCTGGGATTAAAGGTGTGTGCCACCACTGCCTGACCTGTATGGCTGATTAGTGTGGCTGTTTTGCATTCTGGTCATCAGGCAAGTTTTATTTATTAAAACACAAATGAAATATTACTACACCAAGGAACTGAAATATATGTAACCTGAAAATTACAAAATAGTGGTGAAAGAAATTCAAGAGTAATTTACACACTAGGTGAAAACATTCCCCATCATGGAAGAATAAATATTGTTAAAATAACCATACTACCCATAATGATTTATAGAATCAATACAACTTTTTGTTCCTTTTTTTTTTTTTAAATAATGTAGCTCAAGATAACCTTGAACTTCACTCCCCTCTACTTTACAAGTACTGGGGTTACAGGTGTGTCCCAATCTGTGCTCAGTTCAGTTTTTGTCTGTTTGACTTGACCAGGTAAGACAATCTGATGAAAACAACAACATAGGAAGCATCACACTATCTGGTGTCAGGATAGTCTGCCAAACCACAGTGATCACGGCAGCTCATATGACGTAGAGGTAGACCAGTAGGCCAAGAACATGCGGTGGGGAAAGAAGTGTTTCCCTTAAATGGCACTGGAAAGACTACATGTAGAAAGATTAGATTGTTACCTCACGCCGTATACACAATTAACCCAAAATGGATTAAACACCTAAGCCATGTAGCCTAAAACAAGCTGCTAGAAGGGGAAATGGAGTAAAAGCTTCATGGACTTGGTCTGGGTAATTCCTTTTATGTTATGACACCAACTCACAGAAAACAAGTGGAATACATGTACAGGATCGTATGAAACTAAAAAGCTGCTGTACAAGCAAAATTGGAATAAAAAGGGAACCTATATACTCAGAAAAGATTATCTGTAATTTTTGTTTTCTTTTTGTGCACCATAGGGTGAACTGAAGTATACTGTATCAGGAAATGTACTATGTAATCCATACTAGCCACAAACTCACAGTCCTCTGTTTCAGCCTCTTGAATGCTCCGATTTAAAGATGTGTAACAGTTAAGTCCAGTTCAAAGAAAAAAATCTTGTATAGGAGTTAATATCCAAAATATATAAGAAATTCACACAGCAGCAAGTAAACAACATCGTGATTAAGAAATGGAGTAAAGAATGTGAATAGATACTTCTTAAACGGCCAACCAGGATATAAGAATAGCCATCAGGGAAATACAAATTAAAGTCAGCAAAGTCAGCTGAGCCCATTGAAAGCCACAATTGTCAAGGATGTGGAGAAATGGTAATCCTGCACGTTGTGGACAAACGAGAAGAACTGCTGTATAATCCATAGGAACATCGTTACCATTGCCATAACAAAATACCTAAGGCAGTTAACGTAGATTTCCTTTGGTTCATGACTCTAGAGGTTCAAGTCATAACTACGAACCTTTGGCAAGAGTGGTACATGATGGTGGGGCTCACTACAGAACAAGTTACTGGCCTCATGAGCCAGAAAGCAGAATTACAGGGACTAGAGGAGAGAAGGCCAGTGTCCCAGCATCCCTGCAAGAGCATGACCCCAGTGAAAGGCTCACCCAGGAAGCTCTGCCTCCCAAAGGTTCCACTGCTTCCCAGTACTTTTGTCTCATTAACTATGTTAGCAGTGGGTGTGATTTTATTTATCTCATGGTGTTTCTAATTTGAGTTTGTCGTTTTGGAGTTCAGGTTCTAGTTTGTCAGTTGCTTTTATTGGTAATCTTTTTGGATGTTAACAATTTTTTTTACCTATTAAAATGATGTATTTGTCTTTTAATCTATTGAAAATAGGAATTGACTTTATTTTTTTATATTTTTAAAAAGTTTTATTGATTTTTATTGAGCTCTACATTTTTCTCTGCCCCACTCACTGCCTCTCCTCTCCCCTTCCACCCTTTCCCAAGGCCCCCATGCTCCCAATTTACTCAGGAGATCTTGTCTTTTTCTATTTCCCATGTAGATTAGATCCATTTATGTCTCTCATTGTTGTTTAGGTTCTCTGGAATTGTGATTTGTAAGCTGGTTTACTTTGCTTTATGTTTAAAAACCACTTATGAGTACATGTGATAATTGTCTTTCTGGGTCTGGGTTACCTCACTCAAAATGATGTTTTCTAGCTCCATCCATTTGCCTGCAAAATTAAAGATGTCATTATTTTTGCTGTGTAGTATTCCACTGTGTAAATGTACCACAGTTTCCTTATCCATTCTTTGGTCGAGGGGCATTTAGGTTGTTTCCAGGTTCTGGCTATGATAAACAATGCTCCTGTGAACATAGTTGAGTACATGTCCTTGTGGCACGATTGAGCATCTTTTGGGTATATACCCAAAAGTGGTATTACTGGGTTGAGGAAGGTTGTTTCCTAATTTTCTGAGAAATCGCCACACTGACATCCAAAGGGGCTGCACCAGCTTGCACTCCCACCAGCAATGCAGAAGTGTTCCCTTTTCCCCACAACCTCTCCAGCATAAGTTGTCATCAGTGTTTTTGATCTTGCCCATTCTTAACAGGTGTAAGATGGAATCTCAGAGTTGTTTTGATTTGCATTTCTCTGATGACTAAGGATGTTGAGCATTTCCTTAAGTGTCTTTCAGCCATTTTAGATTCCTTTGTTGAGAGTTCTCTGTTTAGGTCTGTACTCCATTTTTTTATTGGATTATTTGTTCTTTTGATGACCAATTTCTTGAGTTCTTTGTATATTTTGGAGATCAGACCTCTGTCTGATGTGGGGTTGGTGAAGATCTTTTCCCATTCTGTAGGCTGTTGTTTTGTCTTGTTGACTGTGTCCTTTGCTTTACAGAAGCTTTTCAGTTTCAGGAGGTCCCATTTATTAATTGTTTCTCTCAGTGTCTGTGCTGCTGG
>PVIU01020365.1:0-34142 GCA_004026605.1 Ondatra zibethicus
GGGAGAGTGGGAAGGAGAAGGGAGAAGGGAAGGACTGGGGAGAGCTTGGGGGAGTGGGAGGGTGGAGATGGAGGAAATGTGGATATTGGAGAAGGGAATAAGATATCTATATTATTGAACTGGCAAGATACTTGGCTCTAGAGGAGATGCCAGGTGTCCACAGGGATGTCCCCAGCTAGGTCCTTGGGCAGCAGAGGAGAGGGTGCCAGAACTAGCATTGTACCATAGTCACACTGATGAATATCTTGATCACATCCATAGAAATTTCGTCTGATGGATGGACACAGAGACAGAGACCCATATTCAAACCAGAGCAATGGATTGAGCTCCCAAGGTCCAGTCGAAGAGCAGAAGGTGGGAGAAGATGATCAAGGAAGTTAGGACCGTGAGGGGCTGTACCAACCACTGAGACAGTGTGCCTGATCTAATGGGAGCTCACCAAATCCAGCTGGACCTGGTTTGAATGAGCATATGATCAAACTCGAGTCTCTAAATGTGGCTGCCAATGAGGGCAGAATGAGAAGCTATCAACAATGACACTCAGACCTATCTCCTCTGCATGTATTATTTTTTGGCGAACCTAGTTGATTTGGCTGCACACCTTCCTAGGATGGGATGGAGGGGTGAGGGCCTTGAACTTCCCACAGTGCTGGGCACCATGCCCTCTTTTAAGGAAGCAGCGGGAGGGAGGGTGGGAGCGGGAGGGGACTAGGAGAAGGGGAGGAAATGTAAATTTTTTTTGAATGGAAAAAAATAAAAGAGCAAAATGAGATGTAGATTCATTTTGTTTGAATCTACTGTTTAATATGCATTAAAAAACAATTAAACTGGATTTTAAAAGCAAGAATTATAGTTTATAAGATTGTAAGTTCTTTAGCTATTATGAAAGTTCAAATGAAACTGCTCATCAGATAATAATCAATGCTATAATAGTTACAATAATGAGTAAGATGTTATTTTACAATGCTGAATGGAAATGCATCACGGAAAGGGAGTAAGGGTGATTCAGTGGCCCTTTTGAAGGAAAAAAAGGAAAAATAATTGATATTAAACAGGAGAAAGGAATGAATCTATATATCATTGTCTTGCTAAATAAAAGGTTTGTGAATTAGAGGAGGAATCCAGGAAGCAGAGCATTTAAGGATTATAATAAAAAAATTAACAAATTAACAACTATTTACTGAGTACTTATTATGTAGCAGGCCTCCTGTTCAGTTACATTGTGAACATTTTGTTATATTGTTTTTTTCCCAGTGTAAAGATAGGGGATGAAAGCTTTTAGGAGGTCTGATCACAGGCAGATTATTCAGGGAAGTGATAGCAACAGTATTTCTGAAAATATTTTCCAAGTATCTAAGCTTTGAGGAGGAGTTCTAACAACAGCATCATATTGTTCAGTCTCCTGAGATGAAAAGAATGACCATATGGTATTTATTATTTTCCAAAGTTCTCTCTCTCTCTCTCCTCTCTCTCTCTCTCTCTCTCTCTCTCTCTCTCTCTCTCTCTCTCTCTCTCTCTCTCTGATTTTTCGAGACAGGGTTTCTCTGTAGCTTTGGAGCCTGTCCTGGAACTAGCTCTTGTAGACCAGGCTGGCCTCAATCTTACAGAGATCTGCCTGTCTCTGCCTTCCAAGAGCTGGGATTAAAGGCATGTGCCACCACCTCCCGTCTCCATATGGTATTTATACAACCCAAGAAGATGCCTAATTTCTGCCACCTCAGTAGGCACACTTTCAAGATCATTTATTAAGCTGAAGAAATTCTAATTTCTGTGTGAAAATACTAGCTGAATATATTTTTAATATTCTAATTGCATTTCTTCAAAGTTAACTCTGTGGTAAGAAAGTTGCTTTCATATTTTATATATTCCCAGGAGTGCTAGGAAAGGAGAAAAGGCCAGCAAAGGCCATATTCTCATGAACCGCATAGCAATTCCCACTGGCAATGAGGCACTAAAATTTGTCACAATGTTCTGTTACATAGGGGCTATACTATTTTGGAATACTCTGATTGTCAAGGAATTGGAACACTGAATTAAAAGGGCAAGTGTGTCTTTTAAGAAGTCTAACAGGCAGACAGTTGCCCTAATATAAAAGCATTAAATCTCAAACTCAAAATATTTAAAGAGCAAAAACCAGGATTGGCTTCTAGCATCAAATTCCAGTGTCCTAAATATGCCTGAAATTGTTTGATTATCCTCATTGCCACCATATTCATAAATTAAATTTTTATTTAAAATAACATAAACATAACTATTTTATATAGCATAAAGATAACATGACATCATAATATAAGCATAACTAATTCATACCCCATTTTTAAGCTGCATAAAGTGATAATCCATTTAATCTTCTCAATATGCTGTATGGCAGCAGCTAACAAACATTTTATCCAATAGACACTTAAGGTAACAATGGCTTTCATAGATTAAATTTCTTTTCTTTACTCCCAAAGGTAATAAATTCATTTCTAGAATTCTCAATCAAGATAGTCTAACTCTGGACTCTTTCTATTTAAATTCCCATACTGCACCTTCCAAAAGTGAAATACAGACAAAATTCTCATTACCTTCATATTCGGAAAACTTCAATATTAAAATAATACTCATGGTTAAATATTTCTAGTAGCCTCTATGTCAGTAAGTTACCATGAACTTGAAAGTGCCCTTTGTAGATACACTGAAGGAAAGAAGGTATTGACAAAACACTATGTGCATACAAAATTAATCTCTCAATAAAACTACCACTGTACTTTAATTGCTTCATGCTCAAATGGTCTTTCCAGTTCCACTGTTGTCTTAGATAAAGAATCAAGAAAACAACAAATGAACAGGGAAGAGCTGCAAAAATATTCATACTACAAACAACCTTAATCTAAAATAACATATATATACATCTTTTAGGAAAGTGATTGCTTGTTGCACATAAATCAAATAAATGAAGCTTATGATCTTCATTGATACATTTCTTAATATAAAATCTAAATCAGATATAATTCTCCAAGTCTATTTTCACTAATTTAAAATTATGACATTTATCCTTGAAATTTAATTCCTACTACAACCTAGGTGGTATGCACTTCTGAACAAATTACTTCCTTTAATCTGTGTTTTATAAAATATGGAACAATATAACAAGTGCATGCTTTTTAATTTCAGAAAAGAAAACTGAGAGTAAGAAAATTATTTTTCCATACATCATAGTAAGAGAAATGAGAGTAGGGAAGTGAATATGGTCTCTGATTCTTTGCATATTGATTGCCATGAATTCATCTTGTCAATTTACATACATTGTCGCACTTATGTCTGATATGTGTTCAGAGGAGGGATATGAATAATGTATCCCAGTGGATAGGGATAGTAGCTGCTGTCTGTTAACTTGCTGAAAGAGCTTTATGGTAAGGTGAAATTGAGAAATAAGCAAATTCTACTCTCTGAGACCTTTCTTCTTTTCTTTGGTCACACTGAGCAAATGAATACTGACAGTTCCTGAACTAGCAAGTAGTATTTCAGACTAGGCACAGGAATCAGCAATGTGGTATACATAAAACCACAGCTTTGTATTTGATGGGTTAGATTTTTGAGCCAAGTAGGCACATAGCTCAGAAAGACACTGACTGGTGATCAAATCATGTTTCCCAAAATATAACTACATACAGTAAAGAAAACTAGAACATGTCTAGCCAATGATGTGGGTTTTTTGTTCTGTCCCAAGAGACAAGGATTAGAGTTTCTATAAAATATTAATAGTTTTGCACATTTATGACCTAACACCAAAAATATCATTTCTCTCGTTATTTTCAGGGAACAGCTATAGTAATTCACTTAAGGTTGCAAAGCAAGGGATTCAAATAAGCCCCTGGAACTGTCATATTTCTGAAATGTCTTTTATTTTTCCTTTTTGGTTTTTTGCTTGTTTGTTTGTTTTATTTTGTTTTTGAGTCAGGGTTTCTCTGTAGCTTTGGAGCCTGTCCTGGAATTAGCTCTTGTACACCAGGCTGGCCTTGAACTCACAGAGATCCACCTGCCTCTGCCTCCCTAGTGCTGGGATTAAAGGTGTGCGCCACCACCACCAAGCTTACGTTTTTTTTTTTCTTTTTGCAGTGTACAACTTTTTCTTTTTCCTTCATTTTTGTAGCAATCTTAAGGAACCATTGAAAACTTGTGGTCAGTGACTTTAAAATAGATCTGTTTCTGGTCATTGAGAAACATAGGTGTTAACATGATTTGTTTGTGATTGCTTGCTATTTCCGTGGCAATAAAAGGTTGAAATCTTTTTTTCTTTTCCGGGAAGGAACCCCTGTGGAGTTCTGACTAGAGAGGGCTTCCTCATGTATAGCATGTGAAATTGCTGCTCAAGGATATACAAGGCACTTTGAATGCCACAATATTTTGAGCTAAAGCAAAAAAAAAAAAAAAAAAAAACAACAACAAAAAAAAAAAAACAAATGGCAATTTTATCGCCATTTCAGTATTTTGGATTATTTTAAATTGTGGAGTGTGTGTGTGTGTGTGTGCATGCACACACACCAGCATGTGCGTACTTGAATGCAGGTGCTCATTGAAGCCAAAGGTAATGGCTTCCCCTGGAGCTGGATTTCTGGATTTACAGTTGGTTGTGAGCAACCTAATATGAATGTTTCAGTTTGAGCTCAGCTTCTCTTAAAAGCCACCAATATTCTTAGCTAATAAATTATGTCTCCAGCTCCCTTTTACTCTCTTTACATTATAATCTCAGGATGAACTCAAAGAACAGACTTTTGATTCCCCCAACCCTTTTCCCTTACATGTGTGAAATACTTCTGCTCCTCTTTGGCTTCTCATACCCACTCCTTGTCTCTAATTGGTGGATAATCTCATCTAAACATTGTAACGAACAGCATAGTCTATAGAATGACATTATTGGCTCCTAGGAGTTAGAAATTGCAGAATCTCTGTACCCACTTCAGTCCTATGACATAAGGATTTACATTTTAACAAGATTCCCAAGTGAATTACCTTCACATTAAGATTTGAAAAGCAATTCTATATGAAATAATATCTAAACTCTGACTCAAAAATTGCCTTGTCTTGAGTCTTTCCCTTCTCTCTCAACCCCTTGGCTAGAAATTCAATTTTCAATAGTTCCATGTAGGATTTTGTGACTCTAATATGCATGCTGCAAAATGCTCCCCTGTGTGTGTGTGTTTGACAGAGAGAGAGAGACCATGTCTTTGTCTATGAGTGCATGTGTCTATGTTATTCTATATATTAATTTATTTCAATTTTCTATTTATTATAGATAATTCAATTTTGTTCTGCTTTTAGTCACTCCATCTTCAATTTCTGTTAATAAGTTTTATTTTTAATTGTTACTGCCAATGTCCTTGAAAGTGAATGTTTTCTTGCTTGTTTAACACTTGACATAACTGTCTTTAATTTCTGTTCTTAATGGCTACTAATGCTTTTATCTTACCTCTGAATTTTTACCATATAAATCAGTGGTGTCCTCTCAGGATGTATCCCAAAAAAAGGAAACTAAAGAATATTTTACATAAGAATAAACTTTGAACTACTTATTACAAGTTGAATATCTGTTTGCACATCAACTTTGAAGATTTGCTATTAACTATGTTATTCAAAGGCACTGATGACTAAGGTCATATTTACAAATACATTTGTTAAAACTGATATATATGCATATATATACATATATGTGTATATGCACACATAGTATTTTATATACATTTACTTTTTATTACTATATCCTTGTACTGTTTACTTTACTATTACTGAATAATCAGCAAACCCTTGTTTGAAAATTTGGATACACTCTTTTAAATATAATAGTCACTCCAGAAGTTCTTTTGTAATTTGAATTGGTATAATAAATAGTTCCAAATGAATTATGAATAAAGACAGGTTTGAGATCATAACACTTATTTTTCTGTGAAGTTGCCATGTTCGTTATGCAAAATTCAGTGTAAACTATATTTTTCAGTCACATTAAATAAGCAGGAGTAAAAAAAGATCAAATTTTCATGGAAATGAATGAAGTGATATTTTCACCTTGAATAAAGCAGGAACAATTCATTGGTAAATTTTATTATAACTACTGAATCACTTCTTAATTGACTGGAAATAACTTTCAAGTCTATGTGCTTGTGATTTTGAAGCAGGGTGTGATGTATGTGTGTGTGTGTGCATGTATGTGTGTGTTTATTTTTTATTATTATGTTGAAGAGAAAGTATTAGGTAATTCTTGTGATTGACAGTATTATTCTGAAAACCCAATAATTCCATATATTTTATATGATTAATACCATATAGTATCATATATGATTTAAATAGGTTTTTTCTCTTTCTTTTATTGTATTTTTGTTTCACTTAGGTGTTGGATCACAGTCTAACATACATCTTCATTATATGAAAAATCACAGTTGAAAATATTACCCATTGATCATATTAGATATGGAACTTTTATACCAAAGGTAAAATGATAAAAGACCAGATTTTTTAGGTCACTGCAAGAGGGACTTCAAAGAAGCCTTTTTAATACTTTTTCTTCTCTAAACAATGAAATCTATGGTGATGTCCAATTCTCCTCCTGAGTACCTTATAAGCAAGGTACATAGGACTCTGGGGTTGTACACAAAGAAATTGCTGACTATTAGGATCATTATAACATCTGCCTACAGGATCATTTTTGTAACCGATAATTCACTGTGAAATTGCCACCTTAATGCCCTGAAGTACTCTGCTTGGACTGGAAGAACTTGTTCAGTCACAAAGAACTTGAGTAAATAGAATGTGAACAAAGGCTTCCTTAGACCCAGTGACCTTAGAAATATATTGCTAAAACTTTGAATGCAAACAGCAGGTCCTGATTCATTGTAGAGAGCCTTCTGATTAGTTTTAGCTAATGACTGAAAAGTACTTCTGGTATCATAGTACCATTTGTTAAATATGCTTTCTTTTATCCATTTGATATTTTTTGCTTCTTTGTCAAAAATCAGGTGTTCGAAGGTGTGTGGATTAATATCTGGGTCTTTGATTCAGTTCCATTGGTCCTTCTGTCTATTCTTATGCCAATACCAGGCTAGTACTGTAGCTCTGTAGTAGAGTCTGAAGTCAGGGATTGTGATGCCTCCAGAAGTTCTTTTATTATACAGGATTGTTTTGGCTTTTTTTTTTTTTTTTTTGCTTTTCCATATGAAGTTGAGTACCATTCTTTCAATGTCTGTGAAGAATTTTGTTTTGTCCTTCTATGGTGATTGAAAGTTTTGCTGGGTATAGTAGTCTGGGCTGGCATCCATGTTCACTTAATGTCTATATAACGCTTGACCATGACCTTCTGGCTTTCATTGTCTCCAATGAAAAGTCAGGTGTAATTCTGATAGGTCTGCCTTTATATGTTACTTGGCCTTTTTCCTTTGCAGCTCTTAACATTCTTTCTTTATATGTTTAGTGTTTTGATTATTATGTGGCAAGGGGAAAATTTTTTTTGGATCTAGTCTATTTGGTGTTCTGTAAGCTTCTTGTATCTTCATAGGCATGTCTTTCTTTAAGTTGGGAAAGTTTTCTTCTATGATTTTGTTAAATATATTTTCTGTGCTTTTGATTTGAACTTCTTCACCTTCTTCTATACCTATTATTCTTAGATTTGGCCTTTTAATGGCTCCCTATATTTCCTGGATGTTTTGGGTTAATCCTTTGTTGGATATAATGTTTCCTTTGACTGATGAGTCTATTTCTTCTATTGTATCTTCAGCACTTGAGATTCTCTCTTCCATTTCTTGTATTCTGCTGTTCATGCTTGTGTTTGTGGTTCCTGATCGTTTTCTCACGATTTCTGTTTCTATAATTACCTGACCTTCTGTTTTCTTTATTGTCTCTATTTTAGTTTTCAAGTCTTGAATAGTTTCTTTCATATGTTTGATTGCTTTGTCTTGGTTTTCTTTAAGGGATTTGATGATGTCTTCCAATTTTTGTTTGTCTTTTCCTCCATTTCTTTGAGGGAATTTCTCGTTTCCTCTTTAAGAGTTTCAAACATTCTCCTGAAGTTATTTTTTAGGTCATTTTCTTCTGCTTCATCTGTATTTGGTTGTTCAAGTCTTTCTGTTGTAGGGTCTTTAGGTTTTACTGGTGTCGTGTTGCTTTTTGTGGTGTTACCTTTTCTATTCATCT
This sequence comes from Ondatra zibethicus, assembly GCA_004026605.1. Lineage (NCBI taxonomy): Eukaryota > Metazoa > Chordata > Mammalia > Rodentia > Cricetidae > Ondatra > Ondatra zibethicus. Next base: position 8,164 of record PVIU01020365.1, read on the forward strand.
TTTCTCTAATAGGTGTGGTTGGGGCTGTCTGAGATTCTGTTGATTAATCTTCTAGATGCCAGTGAATCCAAAGGTCAGATAGTTGTTCCTTATGGTACAATCAGTGCCACGGTTCTAGTTACCCTGTTGGTCACTTCATGCCCCTGGAGATCACTTATTCCTCCTGGGCTTTGCTCTGCTCCCTTGGATTTTTCTCTCTGAGGCTTACTTTGGCCTAGGTTACTGGCTTTGACCTGTTTCTGTAAATCCTCATCTGGATCCCCTTCTACAGAGGTCCCTGGCTCGGAGTTGGTCCTTCAAATGTCTCTGGCTCTGGTCTACTCCCTGGGAGTTCCCAGGCCGTATTGTGCCCAGACCTGCACAGGATCTGGTTCAGGCTTACTCCCTCAGTCATTCCAGACTCGCCAATGTTTCTGGGTCCTGCCTATTCCCTTTGATTTCCCAGACCAATTCCCAGGCCCACAGAGGTCCTCACTCAGACCTACTGCCTCTGAGGTCCCAGACTCATGCCTGGACTTTCGGAGATCTCTGGTTCCTGCCTACTCCCTCAGAGGTCCCAGATTCACACTCAGACCAGCAGAGGTCCTGGTTCAGGCCTAGTTCCTCGGAGGTCCTAGACTTACACCCAGACCCACAGGGGTCCTGACTTAGGTCTACTCCCTTGAAGGACCCAGATTCACATCCGGACCCTCAACAGTCTCTGGCTTGGCTAACTCACTCCATGGTTACTCCCCTGTACCTATTCTGGAGGTATCTGCTGTCTCAGATCTGCTCTGAACCAGGTTGGCTGGACCCCAGCTTAGATTTCTGACAATAGCAGATACCTAGCCTGATCTGGCCATCTTCTGTGACTAAGTTGGTACCTGGCCCAATTGTTATCGTAAAGGCTTCATCCAGCAACTGATGAAAACACATACAGACCCGCAGCCAAAGATTAGATGGAGTACTAGGGGAATCCAGCAGAAGAAGAGGTGAAAGGATTGTAAGAGCCAGAGGAATCAATGACACTACAAGAAAACTCACAGAATCTACTATTCTGGTCTCATAGGTGCTAACAGGGACCATGGAGCCTGCATGGGACTGACCTAACCACTCTGAATTTATGTTACAATTGTGTAGTTTGACCCTTTTGTGGGACTTGTAACAGTGAGAACAAGGGCTGTCTCTGAATCCTTTAAAGACTTTTAGAACCCTACTCCTCATACTGGGTCACTTTGCCCAGACTTACTACATAGGGAAGTGCTTAGTCTTAATGCAACTTGGTATGCCATATTTTGTTGATACCCATGGGGGACCTGCCCTTTCCTAAACAGAAACTGAAGAGGAGTGGCTTGGAGTAGAAACAGGGTGGTGGTGGCGGTGGGGGAGAAACTGGGAGGAGAGGAGAGAGGGGAAAATGTGGTTGGGATGTAAAAAAATAAATTTATTTTTCAAAAGACTATAGAGTCATATTTCCCAGATTGTGGGGATATTCAGCAACATCTTTTATTTGTTTGTTTGTTTTATGCATTTGCTCATGCAAGTGAAGAAGCATATATCATGAAGTACATGTCATAAAGACAATGTGCCTGAGTCTGTTCTTTCCTTCTGCCCTGAGAGACCTGAGGATCAAACATATCAGGAGGCTTAACAGCAGGTACATTTACCCACTGAGTCATCAATTTCATTGGCCCTCGGTAACACTATATGACTACATTAGAGTTGAAAACACAAAGCAAAATCTTGAGTCTTCATTGAACATTAGATTTTCACCACATCTCCAATTCACGTAATAAGAACATAAAAGAAGGGAAGAGATACTTATGCCTACCATCATATAGTTCTACAAGAACTTGTGTATTCTTTCAATTCTAACTATTTTATATAATATATAATAATGCAAAATTGATTCTTAGACGAGACTGAAAGGGGAGTATACATGTTGGAATGGATCTCCAGAGGGAATCTGTCTCACAATATACACTACAATGCAGACATAGTTGAACTGGCACATAATGAATACTAAGAAGAAAAAGGAATTTCTCAACATAACATGCATGATTGTAAAAAAAAAAATTACCTTGAGACATAAATGTCTGCCATATATTGTGGGAGCCCAGAGAATTGAATTCATTCAACCTTGACTAAAGGTCAGAGAGTTCACACCTATTTTTGCTCCTTCAAAGTTATATGAAAGGAGGTTTGATCCAAGGTATGGTTACTAACAGGATGTTTTGACCTAGGGTATGGTTACTTGATGCTTTGGCTATTGAGAAAATTATTACTTTATTTGTTCTTTGTTTCCTGTTGAAGAAGCCTCTTGTAATCTCCCTCCTCTTTGGGTTGGGGTATAGAAAACCTATGAGAAATAAACATGAGGCAAGTCTCAGTATTTACTAGATGACTTCCCTCCTCTATCAATTTTTTCTTGTCTATCTCTTTCTTAATCTTCAATTTTCCTTCCAAGAATGGATGAGTAAGCCAGTGGGGACAGAGCCGGTGTTTCTGCCCTGATATGGGATAAATCAATACATGTATAATAAAAGGAGAGGAGAGTAAGTAGAAAAGGAAAAGAGAGTTGGCTTACTATCCAAGAAGTAAATACTGAGCATTGTTGCTGTGAGTCTTTCTGCTCAATTTTTCAAATTCAAGGAAATCAGATGCCTGAGCAAAAATGAACTCTCATAGCAACACCAAGGTCTTTTTAAAAGAAGAATTTCATACTTTATATCAAGAATCCCTTTTGCCCAAAAAGTATGTATTCTTGCTTTAAGGTGTCATACGTCTTTAATCCCACCACTCTGAAGGCAGAGACAGCCAGTATTCAAAGGAGGCCATGTGTTCATCCCATGATGAACTGCCCTGAACCAAAATAACCGCACATAAACTATATTAATAAAATCACTGCTTGGGCCAGTAGCTGTAGCTTCTTAAAATCGTAATTTAGGCCATTTCTATTAATCTTTGTATCATCATGTAGCTGTGACTTACCAGCAAACTTTCAGCATGTCTATCTCCAGTGGCAGCTCCATGGCATCTCCTAACACAGCATTCTTCCTCCCATGCTATAGGCCAACCCAGTTTTCTTTATTCATTAACCAATAAAAGCAACACATAGACAGAAGGACCTCCCACACCAAGGCAAATATCTGGTCTACAAAGTGAGTACCAGGACAGGCTCCAAATCTGCACAAGGAAACCCTGCCTCAAAACAACAACAACAAAAATCCCAAAAATTAAAAGAAATAAAAAACTTTAAAATATCTGAACAGGCTACCCTATACCAAATTAAAAATAAAAATAAAGAAATAAAGAACATGAATGTGTTGTTCAACTCATGACAGTCATTTTAACAATAAAAAATAGTTATTTTTCTCTTTTGTTTATCAGTCTGCCTTTCAAATATATCATACCTTCAATGTGTATCATATATTGGGGAACTGGGTAAGATACTGTGCCTTTTTCCCCATGAAAGCTTCGATTCTGAGACTGTTCGTCATGATTAATAATGTTTTTATACCAAATTTCACCCTCTCACAAAATATCAATGCTGTGTACACATTCATTGATGATATAAACTATTACAACTATAATGCAAGAGAAGAGGTACTACTATGTGTAGGAATGCATTTTTAAATTTTTACCCACACTCGGGAATAAATTTACTGTGATTATATTGTAACACAAAATCTTTAAAATTCATTAATTAATATTTTTCTTAACTATTTTGCTGAGCAATCTCTGACTTTCTCTAAAGTCTGTTGTGTATGTTGTAGAACTTACTGAGGTTCTGAGTATAATTATGAGGTATTCAAGTAATTATTCCTTTTTGGAATAAAATAATGTAAAAAACACAACATAACAATACAATTGGTATTATGAGTAGTCACACTTCCATAATATAACAAATATCTAATATAAACCAAATTTTGAGGGAGAAAGTTTTGTTTTAGTTAAAGGTTTTGGTGTGGGAGGTCCTTCTGTCCATGTGCAGCTTTCATTGGTTAATGAATAAAGAAACTGCCTTTACCTGTTCATAGGGTAGAACTTAAGTAGGCAGGGAAAAGAGAACTGAATGCTGGGAGAAGGAAAGAGTCAGTGAGATGCCGTGGAGCCACCAGAAACAGATGCTGAGAATTTTACCAGGTAAGTCACTGACACGTTGGTGATACATAGATTAATAGAAATAGGTTAAATTAATATAAGAGTTAGCCAATACGAAGCTAGAGCTAATGGGCCAAACAGTGATTTAATTAATACAGTTTCTGTATGATTATTTTGGGGCTAAGCAAGCTGGGTGGTTGGGAAGAACAAGCAGCCTGGCTCTCCATGCAATATGTTTCATGGGATTCAGTCTTGGTTATTTGTCAGTCTTGTTGGGGGCCTCGTGTAGAACTGCTCATAATGGAAGTACATCAAGAAAATCAAAAAAGAAACAGGAATAGATATTTCATAAAGGGACATAACTCCAAATAACTAACTTATTCCTTTTAACTTTTAACTCTGAAATGTCCTATTATCTCCAAACAGGAAAAAACTGAAAACTATGTCTTTGCTTTTTTAAAACAAAAAAGTTTGGCAGGTTTATACATTTTACTGAAGAAAGACACTTAAAAGAAATCCCACACTAGCTCGGGACTGAGAAATAGATGGTTATTTATTTAGGGGTAGACTCACAAATTAGAATCCTCTGCTTGAACGGTGATCAGAAACCGAATCTCACAGCTGGAAAAAGAGATCGGATGCATGTTCTGCATCAGTTTATATAGTATAAGAGGCCATGCCCAAGTGGGCAGGAAAACACTGGCTGTAAGTCTTCCTACAGCATTTTAAATAATGAATTGTTATGTTTTTAATATAAACCCTCCCATTTCCCTCTCAACTTCCTCACTCCTAAGAAATCCTTCTCAACAAACTCCCCTCCTACTTTCATATTTTCTTTGTTTCTTTGTGGCCCACTAAGTTAGTTAGAATTTCTTCCCCAAGTTCTGGTGGTATATTTACTGGGGAAAGGATAACTTATCAGTAACTACACCATGAAAGCAAATGACAAACCTTCCCTCAACAAAATTTAATACTCAATAGTACCTCTGGGAGGGGTGGGTCTTAATAGCCCTCCTTCTCCATCCATGACAAAATATTAATAGACAAAATCTGACCTGGATTTGTTCCCTGGAACCAATGCAAAGATGGAAGGAGAAAACCTGATTCCACAATGTTGTTATCTGAAATTCACAAGCATACACTGGCATGTAAAAGCATACTTGAATGCAAGAGCATGCACACACACACACACACACGCACACACACACACACACGACATATATACATCTTTATTATTGTCATTGATTTTTTATATGAATATGTATCTACATTATGCAATGTGTAACATTCTGCAATGGGGATTCAATAACATATAAATGAGCTTAATTCTACCTTGGATTAATCTCTTTTCCTATTCCCTGCTGCTAATGATAACCCTGGGAAAGGTGAACATTTCATAGAAATCTACCTTATCAAGTGTTTTTTCCAAATGTTTTTCATTAGTCTCAGTACAATGAATGGCTTTTTCCTATCTTCCAAATGATTCAACCACTCTGTATAACACATATGCTCTCCTTTCCTTTCTCTGTAAAATGGGAATACAAATACTAACTCAATCACAGTCTCATGGTAGTAAAATGGCTTGATATCAACAAAACACTTTATAGTTTAAAAGGTCCATTTCAGGACTAATGAACATTATCAAAGCTTGGCACTGTGGATTAATGATGTGATGATTCAATAGACATCCATATTGAATCACAATGAAACACTTTAAATCCAATGAATTTGAGACCTCAAATTTTCATTTTTTTTCTCAGTCTAAAGTGATTTGTTTACATTCATATGCTTTTAGGTATTTTTTCCTAACTCGAAGTTTGAAACAAATATGAGAACAGCAAAATATTATCTCATATTTATGCTACCACTCTACCACTAGAAATATCTATTTAAAGCATTAAATAAAAATGCAAAAAGAATTATATAGTATAACAACATTAAATAATGTCTGTATTATGAATTTGTATGTTTACTAATCCTATTCCTTTTACTGTTTGACATTTTATTATAAAAATACATATTTATTTCTATATTTTATGAAATGGTATCAACACATGCCAATAATATTTTAAGATATAGCAATACCTTAAAAAGATAAGAGTAAAGGAAAATTTTCATTTTAATGGGAAATAATACTTTAATACATTTAGCATACATTAAATGTGTTTAGAGAATATGATAAAAGTTAATCAATATTGACATTGCAGTATTAATATTAAAACTAAAAGAAACTAAATATTATAAAGAGTAAACTTAAAACTTAATTTATTCATCTCATACTAGATTAGTTGTGTTGTAAATTTGTCTTCTTTAATCTTGTCTCATTATTTTACCTCGGGTGATATTTTGCTGTATTCAATTTCCCTAGCTTTAGAACGAAAAATAGCATAAAATAACATTCAAAGGAGAACAGATTTAGTAGGTGAGAAAAAGCCCTATGCTAATACTAAAATTCACTTACAAAAAGCAGAGGAGACAGAGTTGCAATTATTCTTGACATGGCATCTTAAAAAATCCAAAACAGAACAAAAATTTAAATTAAATGGATTTGTGGCTGGAGTAAAAGTATTTTAACATGTATCAGTGCCATAACCTCTAGTAGGAGAGCATGTATATCCCAACTCCCAGAAGATACTGTTAATGGGCAATAGATTCCTTTGGGGGGGCAGTAAATATGTTGTTCTAAGATGAAGCAAGGCTAGATAAAAATAGCTTTATCCAAATAGTTCTAATTCAATGAAGCTACAAGGAAATAATTAAGATTATGTTAACCAAGAAGGCAAATGAACTTGAAAAATATCTTAAAATATCACCAACTGTTCATTATGAACATCTCTTAACCTACCATAGAATACTAAAGAAACAATACCTTTATCAGGATTACTAATGAAGCTAGTAGAACTCCATATATAGAGTCTTCATACCCCAACACTGTGACACCACAGAAAATGTCTTGTCATAATAATACTACTAGTGCTGCTGTTACTATTACTATTCCTATTTTATACACTGATAACAACAACAATACATAAAAATTTCATCACCAAGAAGAGGTAGCATATTGATATTAGAACTTAGACATTGCTGACTTAAGAAGGAAACCACTCAAATATTCCTTTATAGGAATCCAAGAAAATATTTATAATTCCTTCTACTAAAATAGAAGACATTAGACTTGAACATCTCACATTACCACATTCATTTGAATACGTCTATTTCCCCTAGATTATTCAAGAAATATTATTGAAAGAGACATCATTATTGTTACAAAGTGATTGAAAAACCTTATCATTTCCTACACATAGAATCTATTTCACTATTAGACATTCTCATTCTAACAGCATTATCAATTAACTCCACTATCATGAGGCTTTAATATGAAAGTCTTAATTAGAGCTATGAAAGTGTATGTATATGTAGATGTGAGATAGATTGATAGAGAGATAGAGATAAAGATAGAGATGATAGAGATAAGTATAAATAGATGTGTCCTTAATATACCTTACTGCAAAAAAAAATGAAAGGAAGAAAAACACTGAAGGTGTAATATTTGATCAAATCAGGGTTTCAAGGAATTCTTCATAATTTTAGTTTTAAATAACATTAGGTGAGAATTTCCATAAATCTTATGTTCTGAGTTTAAAACCTTATAGGCTTCCCTAGAATGTTCAAACTTCAGCTGCAAAATTCATTTCTCATGGGCATTTCATTTAGGTTCATACCCAAGAGGAAGCATGTTCCCACTCATTTCCCCAATCAGATATAATCAGTTGTAACAAAAAAATTAGAAGCTGTCCCAAAAGTTCCAGGATATGTATTGGGCTGTGTTAAAACACTGTTCACTGTGGCTCTAATTTTTCAGCTATTTCCTTTCTAACTCTGGTTCAAAGACCAGCTAAAGCAATTGAGCATTCAAAAGGGGGCCCTACAGAATGTTATTATCTCTGTAGCAGTGGCTTATTTGTACAGTGGGAATGCATAATCTTAGGTATTATCTCCAGAGATTCTAACTCATCTAGAGAAAATAAATATGCAAATGTAAGAGAGTAAGATCAGGTGGGTCTATATATGTTTTTCTTTGGGTTCACCTTATTACTTAGTTTCTCTAGGATCCTGAACTATAAGCTCATTGCCCTTTGTTTATGACTAGAATCCACTTATGAGTGAGTACATAACATATTCGGTTTTGGGGGGGTTCTGGGTTACCACACTCAGGATAATGTTTTCTAATTCCATCTATTTGCATAGACCCACCTGGAAATTAAAATCAGACAAAAATTTGGGAGCAGGAGGGCAGGGGATAGAAAGGAGGGGAGAAGGGGGTTGAGGAGAACTTGAGGGAATAGGATAGTCAAGATGGAGGAAGGACAGATATGAGAGCAAGGAAAGAGATATCTTGATTGAAGGAGCCATTATGGAGTTAGCAAGAAACCTGGCTCTAGAAAAATGCCAAAGAACACACAGGGATGACCCCACCTAAGACCCTAAGCAGTAGGGGAGAAGGTGTCTGAACTGACATTACCCTGTAGTCAGACTGACGATTATCTTAGATATCACCATAGAACCTTCATCCAACAACAGATGGGAACAGAGGCAATGACCCACATCAGAGCACTGGACTGAGCTCCCAAGATCCAGTTGAAGAGTGGAAGGAGTGAGAGTATGAGCAAGGAATTCAAGACCATGAGGGGGTCATCCACTGAGACAGTTTGCTTGAGCTAATGGCAGTTCACCAACTCCAACTGGAGTGGGTGTGAACAAGCATGGGAACAACTAAGCCCCTCTGAAGGGGTATGACAGCTGGAGCAGACTGAGGGGTCACTGATAGTGACACTGGGATGGGTCTCTACTGCATATACCGGCTTCATGGGATCCTAGTCTCTTTGGATGTAAACCTTGCTCAACCTAGATATAGTAGGGAGGGCCTTGGACTTTCCACAGGGCAGTATGCATGGCACTCCCTTAGGGTTGGAGGGGTGGGGGGAGAGTCTGTCGAGGGAGAGGGAGGGGACTGACAGGAGGGGAGGGAGTGGGAATTTGGTTTGGTATTTTTTAAGTAATAATGAAAAAGAAAGAAAAAAAGAGTAAGATCAGTAGTGAAAATGTTACCTCAAACCACTCTAGAGATCTCTATGAGAACATAATATAAACTGGTTACCTTTTTCACATTTAAAACAACTATTCTATAAGCTTTGGTTACCTGGACTCCTGAGGTATACCTCAGAAAACCAGGTTCAGATGTAAATATGTATCACAGTAGATCTATAAAAATAATATGTTCATATTTTATATATATTCTAGTTTTCTTCTTAAAATTGCCAGTTTTATAATATAATGGAACTATCTTCAACTTTGACATTTTATTCATAAAACAACTGTTTGTACAACATATTATACATTTTTCCCAAACAATGATACTTTTATCTTCTAATTTAGCATAATTCCATAAACTTTTTAGGCTACCAGCTCATGTTCCCAACTTTGAAGGCCTAGATTTATGCTTCCTCCACACTACAACTGTTTACCTACCATAAACTTCTGTAGGGAAGTGATAAAATTATTTATTTCATATCCTCTGCATTCTTTGTTGGGTAGTTTCATTAGCATGACACAAGCTAAGGTTATTTAGTAATAGGAAAGTTCAATTGAGTAAATACTTTCATTAGATAGGCCTATGAACATGTCCTTAGGATAATTTCTTAATTATTGATTGATACAGGAGGGTTCATCCCACTTTGGGCAATAATACTCTGGGCACTGGTCCTGGGTGCTATGTGAAAGCAGAATGAACAAATTGTGGACATTGAGGCAGTAAGTTCCTCCACAAGTTCCTTTTGGTCATGGTGTTTATCACATCAATAGAAAGCAAACTAGGACACTGTCTTTATTCTTTAACCTCTGTGACAAAGATTAAAATATTCTCATTAAGTATCTATGTTTGGATTGATTTATTTTTCCATTGACAATAATGATACTGCATGTAAAAAAAAGTTCAAAAGATAGACTAATGAAATGCCAATTACCATCTTTTGCAAATTATTGCTTAAAATGTACTTGAAAAATTAGTCAGTCCTCCATTTTTAGTTCCAACTCTGTTCCCAAAAGATGGTGGTTGTTAATCTTTAAGCTGTTTTTCTACTCTTCTCCACACATAAATGTATATCCATATCTTTATGCTTTTATAAGAAGTGAGATTGTACTATTTTGCTATTGCATAAATAGCTCTACTCATCAACTAAACTATAGTGAATGTTTTCTCAAGTCAATGTAGAAGATACCTCATTCATTTTAATTTATCAGATGCAGAGTTCCTTATGAGGATCTTTGGGCAAGGCAGGGTTGGCACATGCTTGCAATCACAGCACTTGAGAGGTAGATTTAGGCTGATCTCTGTGAGCTCAAGACAAGGCTGGTCTACAGGTCGAGTTCCAGGACATTCAATGCTACACAGAGAAACCCTTCCTTGAAACCTCCACAACCACAACCCCAAAAGGATTTTCAAGATATAAATTAATCAGCTGCCTAGGTTTTGGTTAACAATTAACTTTTAGTTAATGTTATTTTATAAATTATTCCTTCTTATAAGATAACAGAATTCTAGAGTTGTGATGAACTCTTCATTATATTTTGTTTGGGATTTGTATATTAACATGTTGAAATCACCCAAACCAGGATCAGTTTCCTAAGATCAGCAAGTAAACTTGATTCATATATCTTATTGCAAATAAATAGACGTAATCTTCTTTTCAACTAATGGAAATTCTCACGCTTCATTTTGTCAGGCCAACAGATTGAGCCTAACTCAAAAATGCTCTGAGACTTCAGGGAGTCTGTACCTGTACTTTGTTTTGAACAGCAGGGCACTGATTCACACTGTCAACCCAGGAACGCCCTGGGTGAGAAGCACAGTGGTCAGGTTTTAATGGCACCACTTAATGAATTCTCTGCACGAAGACTAATGGTGAAGAATCTCAAGGTCAACAGTGTTTACTTTGAGAAGGACCCAGCAATAGATCTGAGCAACCCTTCAAGTGTATGCCACATCTGTCTCTGCTCTGACTGCAGTTAACAAAGATTTTTCTTTTTTTTCCCCTTGTCTTTAGTATTATATATGAAGCAAAGCAATTCCAGTCCTAGAAAAGGCATAGCCTTGATTATAACTTATCAAACCTGAGTTTAAAACAAAGGTTGTAAGAAAACAGACAAGATCACATCCTAACAATTTTCCCATAGATTTGCAATGAGAATTTGGGCCAATAAATTTTATTCCAAATAGAGAAAAAAAAATTAAAATCTCAAGAACCCTTATTGTGATTTTGAAGTTATGGAGTGGATTATAAAAGTGGCTTGGAGCTAAATTGGATTTAGTTGAGGGTATTCACTGTTACTAGGGATTGCATGTCAAATTAGGTATCTTAGAGAAAACTAACAAAAGCGAAGCTATTTTATGCAAGGAGCAATAAAGTTTGGAACAAAGTCTTCAGTACAGCAATTACACATAATGTAACTAGATCAATTTCACACAAAAATAAAATAAAAATAAAACGACCCAAAATGTATAAGAAAGAAGTAAGTCTGAATTAAGACTAAACTGTGTGTAGGGACAAAAGACCAGATGGCCTGCAAATTCCACACAGTTAAAGTTCCAGTTTATTTTAAGCCAATTAAATATCTCAGAATAAATTTTGTACATTTTAAAAAGTTATTCTTATGTATATAGTCCATATTCCTATAAGTGGAAATAAGAATCTATTCCTCCTCCTTCTCTCTCTCTCTCTCTCTCTCTCTCTCTCTCTCTCTGTCTCTCCCCCACCTTCTCTCTCCCTCTCTCTTTCTCCCTCCCTCTCTCTCTCTCTCTCTCTCTCTCTCTCTCTCTCTCTCTGTATGTGTGTGCTGCTTTTGTGAGGATTAAGACTATTCTTTAGTTGTTAAAGATAAACCAATAGACATTGTATCATTAAAAACTATCAGAGAAGAAAGGCAACTTAGAGATTCATCTCTTTATTTGAATGAGATAGTTATTAAAGTTAAATTTAAAATTTGAATGTTACCCAACTAGTTGGTGGAGCAGATGGCCTAGTTTTTCTACATAGAAATTTATGAGAATTACTGCAAGACCCTGTGCTCCAAAGTATTTCCTGCACAGCTTTCTGAAGAATTTGATGTTCCAAAGGTCAGAATCTTTCTTCTGCAATATTACTATTTTGTTTTCTCAAATGCTACTATGGGAAAATGATGTAGACTTTTATCTAAGGTCAATCCTTCCTTTTGCCCTAACTAGATCTATTCCTCTCTCGCATACTCTGAATCTTTGCTCTAAAAATTAATCATCTAAATTTTATGTTGTCAACTTTTCTGTCTTATGGATAATTTCTATAATTTTGCTTTATTTATTCCCTTATTATGCTTTGGTGAATCTTTTGGGGAACCTACATTGTCTATTTTTAAATCATCTGTTGATACTATATTCAATTCCAGTTACAGTCCCAGCCAGTATTTGTCTGTCTGCTTACCAAACATCTTCATTTTGGTGTGTCTACTATGCAAATCAGCTTTCAAATTCAATGCTATCATGTAATGTCATTCTTTTTTGAGATATAATTACCATTCTACCACTTGTAAAGGCAACTTTTTCTTTCCTGTTGCTGAGCTAAAAACTTGAATCATTGCTTACTCTTATACTTCATATATAACTAGCCATATAGGAAAATTAGATCTATTTTCAAAGCAATATCTGGATTCTGACTTTTCATCACTACTTTTTAAGTCATTTTATATTTGAAAATATGTTTTCATATGTTATCTTTTGATAATGGATTCTCCTCCCTGTTACTCTTAATACTGTCTTTCTTCATCAGAATTTCTATATTAACCTCCAAATTCCTATGCCTTTTCCATCTGTGATAAACTTCAGCCTTTATATTTTATGAAATACCATTGTTATGAAAAAATTATAAATATGCCTAATTTTGCAACAATGATATACAACAGAAATGAGTTTTGCACTTTTACAAATATGGAAACTATAGTTAATAGATAATGGTTCTGTGCTCTAAAGACCTCTAGTAAATAACAAAATAACAATTTGGCAGCCATTAACCAATTAGTAAAACTAAATTTATCAGTAATAATAATTAAGATTCTGAGAAAATAAACCAAGTCAATTTTGATGAGTCCAATTGCAGAGTATAGTTCTAAAGCTGCCTTGAGCACTAGGAGAAAAGTTAGAGTCTGGGAGTGATATACAAATATTTCATGTTTCAAAATATAATTTATATGACTCAACAACTTTCATGTCCATTTTTAACACTGGGTTTGTTAAATAATTTAGTGATAGAGTCCAATTCTATTTTTTACTCTGCAGATTCCTATAATTATATTTTTTTACATTTTGAATTTAAAATAATTTTTATGTAATATATTCTGATCATGGTTTCTCCTCCTCTAATTCCCCAAGATCTTTTCTACCTCCTCACCTGCTTAACACTATGCTATTTCTATCTTTCTCACTTTTGCAAATAGACAAACCAGAATTTATTTAAACAAAAAAGAAATACACATATCCACACACATAAAACACAAAATTGGAACCCATATGTAAGCAAAAGACCAATAAAAAAAAAAGCCCAACCAAATCTATATAATACAAAGTCTACAAAAATACCATAAATTCATTTTTTGTCAGCCATCTACTTAGGCCATGCAGGCTACCCTGGAGGTTGGTTAATATACCCACTGAGATGCCAATGGAAAAAACTAAGTTTTTGTTTGCTGTAAGTGGAGAGTGCTCATTCATTTCTGCCTGCCCAGACCCAAAAATTCACACAGAAACTATATTAATTAGAATACTGTTTGGCCAATGATTCATGCATTTTTCTAACTAGCTCTTACATTTTAAATTAACCCATTTCTTTTCATCTGTGTATCATCACAAGGCTGGGGCTTACTGGGTAAGGTTCTGTTCTGGTGTCTTTCTCCTTTGGCAGCTACATGGCATCTCTTTGACTCCACTTTCTCTGTCTCTGTCTCTCTCTCTCTCTGAATATATATATATTCAGATTTCCCACCTGGATTTGCTCTGCTAAGCAATTGACCAAACTATTCATCAACCAATACAAAGCAACACATATACAGAAGGACATTCCACATCACTTTGAAAGTGGGTGTTAATTGCAGATAGCATCTTTGTTAGGGATGGAAGCCAATGTCTGTTGCTTTCATTGGTTGAATAAAGAAACTGCCTTGGCCTTTTGGTAGGGTAGCACTTAGATAGGCAGAGTAGACAAAACTAAATGCTGGGAAGAAGAGCAGACAAGAGCCACCATGGAGCTGCCAGAATCAGACATGCTGAATCTTTTCTGGTAAGCCACAACCTCGTGGTGACATACAGATTAATAGAAATGGGTTAAATCAAGAGGTAAAAATTAGCCAATAAGAAGTTATAGCTAATGGACAAGGCAGTGTTTAAATGCATGCAGTTTCTGTGTGATTATTTTGGGGGGTTAAGCTAGCTGGGTGACCAGAACAAAGGGCCACCCACTCCTCCTATAACACATGTCTCCATCTCAGCACTGGAACTCTGCCCAGCTTGAATCTATGAAGACTCAGTGAATGCTGCCAATGTCTCTGTGTGTCCAGTTATATTTGAATTTCATGTGATTTTTAATCTTTACGAACTGTGAAATGTATATATGTATATATACATACAAATTTGCATTTTTAAGTATGTTAATTCTTTTTAGATCCTTGTGGAACTTTGTCTTTAATTGTTATATTTCAAAAATGTTCAGATATGTACAATTTTATATTTAATACAGATCTTTGCAATTTCTAATTTGTACCCTACTATTTGAAACTAAATATGGTCAGAAGAAAGCCCCAGTATAGAAATTTGCCTTCTAGAATTTGAGATATTTCCATTATGCCAGGAGAATTAAAGCAGGTGGCTAGATGATATGGGGAGGTAAAATTGACACACAAGAGCAAGAGAAAAAAATAGTATCTTCATCATGACAATGATAACTTATAGAATGTTAATTTGAGCCCAAAAATTGGTAAATGCTTTTCATGAAATAATTCGTTGAGCTCCCATTTGTGTGTATGACTTAAATGGCTATGTTCATTTAAGTGATCAGGGGATAGATATGTAGAGAAGTTTAATAGCTTGCTTAAGTGAAACTCAAGCTATTATGGGATCAACAGTCAAGTTTTAACAGCTCCAAGTGACTAAAGTAGCATAAAGTCAATATTTTTTCTTATAGTTCTGATTAGTTTTTTTTTTTCTAGAAAATATTGTCAAGCAAAACTGTAGTACCTTGTATGTGGATATTGTGTATCATGGGGATATCTATACTCTAGAAAGATCAATGTGTACCTAATATTTTTCATATTAATACTTCATTATTCCTAAAGATGACTCATAGGAAATTAAACATTGATTCAACTGAAATAAAATAATTCAAACACATGGACCTTATTTTATAGTCAAATTCAACTCACAAGCATTCTTCTGTTTCAACAGTTAAATTGGATCTTCTAGTTTTCTAGACATAAACAGGAAACTTCATCTTAATTTTGACATAGTTTCTGTTGAAGTGTACCAATGCAATGACCTAAGTCACTAATGCCTCATTATTCTTTAACTCTTTTCTGAAATGTATTTGTTATTTACTTTCCCATCTTTAAGACCTTGACCTCATTAATTTTCTTGCCTGCTGTCTTTTATTTCCTCTTCTTGTTTCTTTAAAATAGGCACACCTTCAAAGTAGGCATTTGTCTAGAAAATATTCCTTGGGAAAATATAAATAAATAAACCATTCTGGCATCTGCATTTGCTTCTATTGATATTTTGTCCTGATAAAAGTGTTTTATTAAATTATGCTGAAAGTGAGGGTCAGGAATGACAAGATATTTTGAAAATAAATGTGGTCTGTTTTATTAGACTCTGAGAGACAAAGGTGATCTCAAAAGTGATCCAAATTAAATACTTGCTCATACAACATCAAAATCCTTCTTTCACATGTCATTCGAAAAATCATCCAACTTAAGTTAAATTATGTATAGTCATCAAGAATCTTATATGAGATTAAAAGTACAATGTTTCTCTGTTAATTTTTAAAATGTTTATTTATACTCAGCTGGTATTTTTTCACTTCCAAGTTTCAATCTCCTTGTCTATGCTTCCATGTTCTAAAATACAAAATTATAATGATGATATGCTTTCTGAGAAATACATGATATATTTTATTGTAAAAATTTCTCTTCTCAAAGATGAAGTTCTTCCATTTCCTTAAGTTCATCAGATATAATCCCATTTTCAGCAGCACATTGCTCATCTTCTTCCACACTTAAGAGACTTCTAAAATATGCCATATAAATGCTGAATTTGAAATATTATCTTTATATATGCAAAACTTAAATCTTTGCCTTAAGGATTTATTTCATTAAAATTGTTTTAGAATATTTTTTAATTTTGTATGTATGCGTATTTGCCTGAATGTGTGTCTGTGCACCATGGAGGTCAGAAGAGGATGGTGAATCCTCTAGAACTGGAATTATGGATGGTTTTGAGATACCATGTGAGTACTGGTAACAAAAACTGGGTCCTCTCTAGGAACATCAAATGCTCCTAACCACTTAACAATTTTTCCAGCCCCCAAAGTCTTTTAATTTTGATTTAAACCTAATTCTGTCAAATACAAAGCACTGAAGAATCATTTCTAAGTTAAAAGGCTTCAAATTAACAATACTCCATTAATTATATTAATAGAGTAGTTCTCAACATTATCACAACCAAGTCCCTCATTATTTCTATCAGGTCATAATAGTAAATATTGTTCAATATATTTTTAAAAATCAAAGTACATATAAAATAGAATATCCTCCATAAAATGATGTGGGATTCCCTCTGTATGCTGTGAATACCATTGGTTTACAGAGAAACTGGCTTGGGCCTGTGCAGGGAATAGAGGTAGGCAGGGAAAACTAAACTGAATGCTGGGAGAAAGAAGAACGAGTCAGGAGAGAAGCTATGGAGCCACCAAAGACAGACATGCTGAAATTTTGCTGGTAGGCCATGACCTCATGGTGATGCACAGATTAATGGATATGGGTTAAATTAAGATGTAAGAGTTAGCAAATAAGAAGCTAGAGCTAATGGGCCAAGCAGTGATTTAAATAATATGGTTTCTGTGCAATTATTTCAGGTCAAGCTGCCAGGCGGCTGAGAAATAAACAAGCAGCCTTATTACAAAGATGAAATGATAAGCTACAATCTCAGCATGCTATATCCTAAATGGGTCCATATCATTTGCAGTAACCATTGTCTTTTATGTAATAAGTTAATTCTAAAAATCTTGGAGTTCAAATCAATACTGTACATCAGATCTGTTTACCTTCCTTTTCACTACCATGAGAGCATTTTTTTTTACAACAGAATCACTCTATACCCCAGGAGTATACCATGTACTCTAGGCTGACTTCAGTTTTGTGTCAATCTTCCTTTCTCAGCCTGCCAAGTGATAAGAAGAACAAAGTTTATCCAAAACCACACTGCTTATATCTCTCTATGGTGTAGAACCTAAAATATATGACCCTTATGCTGTAATAAGTCACACAATATAAATATACCTCATACATGTTAAAGATGACAGGTAAAATTTCATAAAGCCTGAGACCTACACAAAGAACTATAGGCAAATGAGAGAAACTGGGAGCAGAAGAGGTGGTCTTCACTAGGCAAGAGCACATGGATTACTTATCCAGCGTCAAATGATCATCCCTGAAAAGCGACATGTGGCCCTCATTTTATATTTAGCAATTTATATGTGTATAAAATACAAATTCTTACTTAATAGCAATTAAAAGAGGACAAGAATTTGAAAGAACAAGGGGTTATAGGGAAGGATTTGGAGGGAGAAATGGAAATGGAAAAATGTGGTAATTATATTCTAATCTCAAAAATAAAAGTAATTTTAAAAATCGTTGTCAAAACAACAACAACAAATGCAAACACAAAACAGTAACCCTCTTCTCCAAACACTTCAGTTAAGCAGTTTGATATGCCCTTGTTTGTCCTGTACTTTTCTTTTATCTTTGAATAAAACTCCTTATTCTTTTCAAAACCAACCAACAAAAAATAAATGAATACAAATCTGTTTGTTTTTAAGTAAAGCTCAATCTAAGACCAATTGAACATAACTGTGTTGCTGACAATGCTTGAAAGCTTGAAAGTTCAAGATTTCATGCTAAAAGGCAAGAAGATTATTTTAAATAGTAGTCAATATAGAAGTGATATAGAAAATATGGATAATTACTAAGTTAGCTTCTTCTTGGTTTGTCACATTCAGTACTTAGACACAAAACAAGACTGCAATGAGAACAACCTACAGTATTTGTTCAAAAAAAATATGTGAAAGTCCTTCTTTAGGCTTTCTGCATGAATCATAATGACTCCATAGAGGGTCCTATAAGACTCCAATAAGGCAAGGATGCTTACTTATTCGTTTATCTATTTTTCCCTATTTAGATAATAGATTTTATCAACACATAAGATCTGGGTATTGAGATTTTAGAATCAATTATAAATACTTCTAATAGGTTCTACTAGGCTGCAAATATGATAATTGTTCGGTAATTTAAAATATCTTATTGTTCTGTATATGATTAGATTTTAAAAAGTTCCATTTGCTTTTAGATTATTGTTGTGTTACTTTTCCTGGGGAGACATGAACAAATGTTTGTTCATCTCACATAGGGCACTGATAGACCAAATAAATGAATCCATCTGAGTGTATCACAGTGAACCAATGAGTTTAATGGGATTCCTTAGTAAACATTTGTAAGAGGTTACTTGAAAAAGAGTGGATGACACAAATGCAGCTGCTATAACATGAAAAGTTCACATCAGCTATCATGAAGATTCATGAACATAACATCCCCAGAGTTTCCTGCACAACCTGTAGTCTCCAGCAGAGTCTCCTGTTTACAGATCATATAATATGAGGCATGTACATTGAGAAACTTAGAACCCTTTGAATCCCCCTAAACTTTTGATTTTTCTGAGCTCCTTGAACATTGTAAGCATTAACGTTGTAGATTCCCAAGTCTTATGAGCTGTCTTCTGCCCCTCAGGATGGAGTGTTTTAATCCTCAAGAAATGACTAAAGAATAATGATGGTAGTATTCCATAAACATATTGATGTTAAAAAGCCAAAAGTAAGTCAAAACTGAGTGGCATGCATGACGTTATTCACTATTATAAGAATGTTTCTCATTTTATTTGTTAGATCTCATTTGTTACAGGTAGCACCATTTAGTATTTGTTAAATGATCACAATTTCACCTGGTTAAAGGAATATTTCCACCATAATTCTCTGTAAATGAAAGTATAGTATTAGGCTCCATTATTCTATAACCTATTTTTAAAAACCAACTGTCTCTCTGTATCTGCTTCACAAGCATATAATGTGTATGGTCTTAAAGGTATATGCTACTCAAATGGAGGCAAGCGGTTCAGTAACTTAAGCTACACTGTCAATGAAGTTATTACAAAGAGTGATATAGTTATACTCAAAATATCAAGAACCAGCACAAGCCAGAGTTCTATAAATTGTAGAAAATTCATAATCAAATATTTATAGCTCTCTCTGCAGTGTTTGAAAAATTAAATTATTAAAAGCAGATATTGTAACAAATAGGTTATCAATTTCAATCAAAGTTACATTTCACTATCACTGTCAAATTTTTACTTTTGCTTTCAGTCTTTCAAGATTGAAGAGAAAGGGAACAAACTCTGGTAACAAATCAAAGCTTTACTCTATAATTTACTTTGTGAGTAATTTCTAATTGATTCAGACTGATGGGACTGCAATTTGATGTATTGCAGAGGCAGGAGATACTTTGGAACAAGTAAATTTACAAGCTCCTATTCTTGAGAGAAAAATGGCTGCTATATTTCATGTTGTCATTTTTTTATTTGTAACAACATAGTTGTATACCTATGTGGATTCTTAAAAATGTATACCAAGCAATATGTACACCTGAAAATCTCTCATCCACGTGTCAATATTATGTTAGGCAGGCATACTTTCTATTTGCTCAAAATAAAGATTTAAGCAAAATAGAGAATAAACCCAAAAGTTGCATTTTTTATATAAAAAAAGTTGCCTAGCAACCTCCCTGAACCACCTGCAGTTCGGAGTTCATATCTTGTTAACATCACTAAAATTAGAACAATGCAAAGGCTTTATCTTTGTGTATTTTAGTTGGATCATTTTGTTGAGGTTTGTTTTGTTCTATGCTTAAAGAGTCTGAGTGTTGTTTTTCCAAAAACATTATTCTGGACAAGTTTCCAGTATTTGAAAAATGTGTGTGTGTGTGTGTGTGTGTGTGTGTGTGTGTGTAGACTATGCTTGTATCTCTTGTCTGCTCAAAGGTCAGAAGCACTTCACCTCAATTCAGTGACAAATTGCCTTATTTTACAGCAGATGTAACACTGGAATTCAAAAACAGCTATATCTGACTTACCTTTGGATTTTAACTAAAGATCCTCATCCAATGTGTGTGTACCTTGGCTGACAGTACTTGTTTCTTCTTTTTAGTATGTGAAAAGGATAAAACAACAAACACATTTTTTCATCTTTTTCTCATATCTTCTTTTGGAGGATGGAATATCTTCAGAGGTCTGAGTCTGAAGGGCTCTTTTCAAATTTTACAACATAATGAAGACCCTTTGGGAAGCTTTGTGCCCCTTCAACTAGGCATTATGCCACCTGGATGACAAGCTACCCATCATCTCTGCTATCCCCTAGGAACAATAGGTGTCACTAGGGCTAAACAAAGGATGGGAATGTCCTCAGCATTTCTAAATCTGAAAGAAATTTAGCATGGTAGGATTTCAAGATTTTCATACAATGCAGATCTTTGCAATTCCAAACTCTTCTTTTAAAAATGATTTCCTCCACTGATTTTTTTTTGTCAGTCATGTTTGGTTCTAACCTCAGTCTCTAGGCTATCCAGACTCAATTTCATGGCAATCTAGGCAGTAGTGTGTTACATGGAGAAGGGCCACTTGTTAGCCTCAGCTGCCAGGCTAGCTTACACCTGAAATAACCACACAGAAACTGTATTAATTAAAACACTACTTGGCCATTAGCTTTAACTTCTTATTGGCTAACTCTTACATATTAGTTCAACCCATCTCCATTAATCTGTGTATCGCCATGTGGCAGTGGCTTACCAGAGATTCTAACCAGCATACATCTCAGGTAGAGAATCCATGGGTTGTCTGACTCTGCCCTTCTTCCTCCCAGCATTCAGTTCTGTTTTCTCCACCTACCTAAGTTCTGCCCTATCAACTAGGCCAAGGCAGTTTCTTTATTCATTAACCAATGAAAGCAACACACAAACAGAAGGAACTGCTAAACCAGTAGTATAAGACATGGGTTCCCTCTCAAGGTGTGGGCCTCAAGTTAAAGAAGTTATTGGTTTACTACTCTTGAAAGATCTTTTCCACCATTGCCCCAACACAGCTTACAGGCAGGAAAGATTGTAGGTTAAGGAGGTTTGTGCCTGGGTTGGTGTCCAGTTTTCTCTTTCCATAACCTACAGAGTACCTTCCCCTGCCAAAGTGACTAGAATATTCTGCTAAATTTATAGACTGGTGCCTTATCGAGTCATCATCAAAGAGGCTTCCTCGAACAACAGATTGTAGCAGGTACAGGTCTTCACATCCAGATATTATGTGGTGAAAGAGTCTAAACTAAATTTCTCTATTGGGTTCTTCCCTTAGGAACTCTGGGAAACTCATAAAAGAGAGGGAGGAAGATTTGTAAGAATCAGAGGAGATGGAGGGTACCAGGCAAGCATAAACCACTGAATCAACTAAGCAGTGCTCACATGATCTCATGGAGACTAAAGCAGGAAACACAGTGCCTTGCCAGGGTCTGCACCAGGTACTCTGCTTGTATGTTATGACTCTTTAGTCTGGTATTTTTTGTGGGACTACTGAGAGTGGGGACTGGTATGTTTCTGGCTCTTTTGTTAGCTCTTAGAACTTTTTCCCTCCCATTAGGTTGCCTGTACAACCTCAATACGAGGGCTTTTGCCTTGTCTTATTTTATCTTGTTTTGTCATGTTTGATTGTCTATTGGAGACCAGCTTTTGTTCTGGAGGGAAATGGAAGAAATATAGATCTGGGGTGGGAAGGGAGAGGCAGGAGGAGGCTGTGAAGAATGAAGGGAGGGGCAACTTTGGTCAGGATGTATTGTATGAGAGAAGAATCTATTTCCGATAATTAAAAACGTGATTCATGATTCTGCAGATTCATCTGGACCCTGGTAAGTGGGTCCCAGCCCGTCCCCGAGGCCTTCTGGCCACTTAGGACCCCGCTCTACTGGCTTTGCAGCTTATCCCAACCCTGCTCGCCCCCCCACACCCCTTCTCATCTGCGTGGTTCCCAACTGCACCTGAACTCAGCCTATCCGGGCTGAGGCCTTGGGGGAAGGGCGAGTCCTCTGCCAGAGGCCCTCCTTTGTCCCACAGAGCTGAGCTGAGCAGAGCGGGCATCTCTCAGTAAGCCTGCCCTTGGGACTGGGAACCCCTGGGTGAGGAAGGAGCACAACCAGCTTCTGCAGATTCATCCGGACTATGGGAGCCGAGCGGAGCTGAACGGAGCAGAGCGGGCAACTCTCAGAACAGAAGGGCAGGCGCCAATCAAAGAATTCGTCCAACAACCTGAAAAGCAACATGATAACACCAGAATCCAGCGATTATGGAACAGGAAAGCCCGAGCAACCTATCCCAGATGAAGTAGAAGAAATTGACTTTAAACGTAACTTTATGAAAGTGATAGAGAACTTTAAAGAAGAGGTGAAAAACTCCTTTATCGAAAGGGATGAGAAAACTAACAAAAAGTTAGAAGAAATGAATAAATTCCTCAAAGATACCCTAGAAAACCAAGGAAAGGCAATCACACAGGAAACAGAAACAGTTCAAAACTTGAAAACTGAAATGGAAGCAATGAAGAAAACACAAACAGAGAGATGGCAAGAAATGGAAAATCTGGATACACGAATGGGAACCACACAGACAAGTATAACCAACAGAATACAAGAGAGAGAAGAAAGAATCTCAGATGCTGAAGACACGATAGAGAAAATAAACTCAGTGATAGAAGAAAACAACAAATCCAACAAATTCGCAACACAAAACATCCAGGAAATCTGGGACACTATGAAAAGACCACATCTAAGAATAATTGGGATAGAAGAAGGAGAAGAATTCCACTCCAAAGGCCCAGAAAATAGATTCAACAAAATCATTGAAGAAAACTTCCCAAACCTAAAGAAGGATAATCCTATGAAGGTTCAAGAAGCATACAGAACACCAAATAGGCTGGATATAAAAAAATCATCCCCTCGCCATATAATAATCAAAACACAAAACATACAGAATAAAGAAAGAATATTAAGAGCTGCAAAGGAAAAAGGTCAAGTAACATATAAGGGTAAACCTATCAGAATTACACCTGACTTCTCTATGGAAACCATGAAAGTTAGAAGGTCTTGGACAGATGTGCTGCAGAAACTAAGAGAACATGGATGCAAGCCCAGACTACTATACCCAGCAAAGCTTTCATTCACCATCGATGGGGAAAACAAGATATTCCAGGATAAAAACAAATTTAAGCAATATGTAGCCACGAACCCAGCCTTACAGAAAATACTAGAAGGTAAACCACAACTAAGGAAGGCAAACGACACCCATAATAACACAGACTGCTAACAACCCTACACCACCTCAACTCAAAGAAGGGAGACACACAAACCCTACCACAAAAAAATTACCCGATATAAACAACCACTGGTCATTAATAACGCTTAATATCAACAGGCTCAATTCACCTATAAAAAGACACAGGTTAAGAGAATGGATACAAAAATAGGATCCAACATATTGCTGTTTGCAAGAAACACACCTCAACCACAAAGACAGACATTATCTCAGAGTAAAGGGTTGGGAAAATGATTTTCAATCAAATGGCCCTAAGAAACAAGCAGGTGTGGCTATACTAATATCTAACAAAATCGACTTCAAACTCAAATCAATCAGAAGAGACGGAGATGGACAATTCATACTCATAACAGGAAAGATTCATCAAGATGAAGTCTCAATCCTGAATATCTATGCCCCTAATTTACAAGCACCCACATATGTAAAAAAAAACCAGTACTAGAACTCAAAGCTCACATCAAACCCCACACACTAATAGTAGGAGATTTCAACACTCCTCTCTCACCAATGGACAGGTCAACCAGACAGAAACTTAACAGAGAAATAAGAGAACTAACAGATGTCATGAATCAAATGGACTTAATAGACATCTATAGAACATTCCACCCAAACAGGAAAGAATATACCTTCTTCTCAGCATCTCATGGAACCCTCTCAAAAATTGATCACATACTCGGTAACAAAGCAAACATCCACATGTACAAAAAGGTAGGAATAACCACCTGTGTCTTGTCAGATCACCATGGAGTAAAGTTAGAATGTAACAACAATTCCAACAACAAAAAGCCTGCAAACTCATGGAAAGTGAACAGTCAACTACTGAACCACTCCTGGGTCAAGGAAGAAATAAAGAAAGAAATTAAAGTCTTCCATGAATACAATGAAAATAAAGAAACAACGTACACGAACCTATGGGACACTATGAAAGCAGTGCTAAGAGGAAAGTTCATAGCACTTAGTGCCCACATAAAGAAAACAGAGAAAGCACACATAAGTGACTTAACAGCACACCTGAAAGCACTGAAAAAAAAAGAATCAGAATCACCCAGGAGGAATAGAAGACTGGAAATAACCAAACTGAGGGCTGAAATCAACAAAATAGAGACACAGAAAACAATCCAAAGAATCAATGAAACAAAGAGCTGGTTCCTTGAGAAAATAAACAGGATCGTCAAACCCCTATCCAAACTAATCAAAAGGCAGAGAGAGAACACTCATATTAACAAGATCAGGAATGAAAAGGGGGACATAACAACAGACACTGAGGAAATTCAGAGAATCATTAGGTCTTACTAAAAAAGCCTGTTTGCCACAAAATTGGAAAATGTAAAAGTAATGAACAGTTTTTTAGATAAATACCATATACCGAAATTAAATCAAGACCAGGTGAACAATTTAAATAGACCTATAAGTCATGAGGAAAGAAAAGCTGTCATCAAAAACCTCCCAACCAAAAAAAGCCCAGAACCAGACAGTTTTAATGCAGAATTCTACCAAAACTTCCAAGAAGAGCTAATACCTATGCCCCTTAAGGTGTTTCGCATAATAGAAACAGAAGGATCATTGCCAAACTCTTTTTATGAAGCTACAGTTACCCTGATACCAAAACCACACAAAGACAAAACCAAGAAAGAGCATTACAGACCAATCTCACCCATGAACATCGATGCAAAAATTCTCAAAAAAATACTGGCAAACTGAATCCAAGAATACATCAAAAAAATCATCCATTATGATCAAGTAGGCTTGATCCCAGAGATGCAGGGCTGGTTCAACATACAAAAATCTATCAATGTAATCCATCATATAAATCAACTGAAAGACAAAAACCATATGATCATTTCATTAGATGCTGAAAAAGCATTTGACAAAATTCAACACCCCTTTATGATAAAGGTCTTGGAGAGATTAGGGATACAAGGATCATATCTAAGTATAATAAAAGCAATATATAGCAAGCCAACAGCAAACATCAAATTAAACGGAGAGAAGCTCAAAGCCATTTCACTAAAATCAGGAACAAGACAAGGCTGTCCACTGTCACCATACCTCTTTAATATAGTGCTTGAAGTCTTAGCAATAGCTATAAGACAGAATAAGGA
>PVIU01020366.1:0-34153 GCA_004026605.1 Ondatra zibethicus
GGAGGAAAACACTGAGTAAGATCAAGAGACTGGGTTTGCATAGAAAAGGAACTGAGCCAATGAAGAAGGAAAAAGAGTAACATACAATATCATGAAGCATGTAGGATGGGTAGCAATGGCCACATCTTGGTCCCCACCACTTCAAGTCCATTGATCTGGTGTTCAAAGTTGGGTCTCCACAGAAGCAGGGCACCCGGACGTCTGATAGAAATGCAAATTAACCAGATCACACCAGATCTACTGAATGAGCTAAGGCTTTTGGGGGCCCTTCTGGTAATTCCAGTTGACCTTAGGTTTCACTGAATTAGACTGTTGGGTATGAGTCAGCCAAGGGTCTCAAACTGTTAAAGACACTAACGCTTTTTTCAGGTTACTTTTTCTGTAGAGGTTGCAGCTGGGATAAAAACTCTTGTATTTTGTTCAGTTGAAATCCTACTGTGCTAAATGGAATCTTCATCCCAGAATTTCTTCTCTAAATTCTCATTTTTTCAGTGGCCAGTTTTTAGCAGTAGCCACAGTGGCCTCTCCTGGTACTTCTATTTTAAAGATTTATTTTATTTACATACGCGTGTGTTGGTGTGAGTGTATACCACATGCGTGTCAGTGTCTAAGAAAGTCAGAAGAGGATTTTGGATCTCCTGGAATGGGAGTGGTTGAGAGTTGCTCAACATAGGTCCTGTAGACCAAGTTCAAGTACTCTGGAAGAGCGGTAAGTACTTTTAACCTCTTAGCAATCTCTACAGTCTGGTGATTTTTCTTACTAATGTGGACTCTCTGTGTGTGGATCTGTACATGCTGGAACACAGGGAACATATATTTAGACGAAGGAAATAGTGTTTAGAAGACTACAAGATCAATGACCTCATCTCAAGGAGACCAGGTACTGGCCATCACCCATTGACCATCTCCCTACTGCTAAGACTGGCTTCCTCTAAGGCATCTGCTGCCCTCTAGTCTTAGTGTGCTAGCCCTGTCAGAGTATTTCTGGATGGCTGTCAATTTCCCAGTTTCTCTAAATTCTGAGGACTTTTGGCATGGTTTTTAGTATAAAGACTCATAGCTGTTCAAGGCTTTGTCCTAAACTTTATAAAAGAGAACTTGAGAGCTACACTATGTAGGTGTAATTAAGGGATGTGTAGCAGGGAAGAGGTGTGTGTGTGTGTGTGTGAGAGAGAGAGAGAGAGAGAGAGAGAGAGAGAGAGAGAGAAAGAGAGAGAGAGTTGGTTGACAGAACTTTAAATCCACAAAGTACCTTTAGTGGTGGTAAAAATGAGTCCTACTTCCCTGAGCTTAAGCATGATGGACCAGTGCTGTACCGTGAAGTAGTAATGAGAAAAATCCTGAGTGACATTTTAGCATCATTAGCAACACTAAGCTTACTGACCAGGATCCTGACAGGGTCCAACCCCCACAACCTCACAAAAAGACATGCATTTCTTAGCCTGTTAGGGAACATTGGCTATTTTATCATTCTGAAAGTGAAACCAAGAAGCTCTTGTTTAACTTTTTCAGAAATGGACATATGCCTTTCCTCTGAAGGGCTTCCTTCCACTGACTCCAGAGACCTGGGAGAGTGGGATTCCTGTGTGAGTAGGGTATTCCACAACTACACATGGAAACAACTAGAAAGCTCTTGCAACAGTGTTTATAGCACAGCAAGGACCAGACAAAGCTTATTTATTTATTTATTTTTGCATCTCAGGGCCCTCATCCGATACAGGTTGTTTTCTTTCTTTCTTTCTTTCTTTGTTTTTTAAATACAGAATCTTATGTAGCCCAGAATAGCCTCAAATTCATTATTTGGCAAAGTCTAGCATTGAGTAGTTGATGGTTCTGCCTCTACCTCCCGAGTGTTGGTAATATAGATGTGTTTCAGCACATACAGCCAGCAGGATTTCAGTGGTTCTATGAGGATCAACACTGTTTGTTTTAAAGATTAAATGAGCATTAAAAATAATGCCAGACACTTAGAATATTACCTGAATCACTGGAAACTCTTGCCAGAAGTTTGTAGCTGGCATTATATTAATATATTTTTGACATTATAATTATTACATAGTTCTATAGCGCTTAGAGTATGGCATGTAATTGTGCACGGGGCTAGAAGTACAAGGTTTATGGACCTGGATCTGTGATGGCTATGATAGTGAACATATCATCTGCTGTTGGCTCTTCAGGAACCCCCACACTGAATTCCACAGTGGCTGTTCCAGTCCACATTCCCACCAGCAGTGTATGAGGGCCCCCCTTCCCCCAAATTGCAGCCAGCACTCACTACAGTTTGCTTTCCTGATGCTAGGCCTTCTGTAAGGGGTGAGATAGAAGCTCACAGCAGTTTAAATCAACATTTCTATGATAGCTATAAATAGCGAACATTTTTTTTTCAAAGATTTGTGGGCTATTTGCATTTCTTCCTTTGAGAACTTTCTATTCACCGAATTAGCCAGTTTACTGACTAGAATGATTGGTAGGGAGTGGTGCTTAATTTTTGGAGAGGTAACTAGAGTACATTGGAAGTGAAAGCAGAAAGGGGCAATTCAGCAGGAGGAAGGGAAGCAGGAAGAGGTGAGAGAAACAGGTAGTGGGGGTAAAGAGATGGAGAATGACAATGAAGAAGGGAGAAGGTGGAGAAGGACAGTGGGGGAGAGGTAAGGAGAAGGCAAAAAGGAAGAAAAGAAAAAAAATAGGCAGATTCCTACCAAAGGAGTCACAGGCCACTGTACTGTCAGGAAGGGAATTTAAACCAAGGGTGCCATCAGACGACCATGCCCTAAAGGTTTCTCTGAGTTACCACATTATGCTTTTGATCAAAATTAAAAAAAAATCAAGGAATGAAGCAAGATAAGAAACAAAACCTAACAACATCCAGTGTGTGATAAAATATAAATAATCGTTAAACTATTATTTATATGTGGGCGTGTGGGTGCTTGTTAGGCAGGCTGCGATTACGCTGTGGAAAACTGTCAAAGATATTGGAGATGGGGCCTGATGTTTCAATAGACCAGTAAAGTCAGCCAGGATTTTGTCCAGAGGCTAACAATCCCAGAAACAAAACAAGCAAGGTTTAAAAAGATACCGTGGAATGTGGGTATCATTGCTATTAATTCAAAGTGCACCTTGAGCTTCTAAAAACTCCCAAGGAAAAATGCATGGGCAAAACTTTATCATTCAAATATATTTCATGCAAACCAATTAGAAAGCAATTACAGTGAGACAGGAAACAGGTTAACACTGAAAGACAGGATGCCCTCGGGCTGCCGTGGTGAGTCAGTGTCAAAAGTCCTGCTAAACTATGCTGAGGCTCGGGACATATTTGAGATACCAGCTAAAAATCGGATGCCAATAATTTTAAGGGGAAAATGGTTATGCATATATGTTAAAAACTATAAAAACAAATAATAGGGAAATGTACTCTGTGTCATCCAAAGAAATAAAGGAAAAAAATAAGCAGTATGTGTGAAACCCATACAGCATTAAAGAGCGAGGCAAAATAGGTAAGTAACTAAGCACTACTGAGCTCAGACAGAAGGGAATTTACATGGAATCACCACTTCTCACTGGGGAAGAAGGGTCTGACTTCTGCGCCAGTCATTTTCAGTGTGTGTTCTGAACCCCCTCTCCCCTCCTCTCACTGTCCTCTGCAGCCTGGGATCCTGGATGGCTACTTCACAAGCTTCCTAGTCCTCAGATTTGGATAGTGGTTAGTCTCTGTGAGACACTAGCCACATCTTGAAGGACAGCAGAAAAGGAAACTGGGAATGTAGTAGTGGCTGCTGCCCTCTGCCTAATGTCACAGTTCAATCTAGGCAGCGCTGCTTCCAAACGGCAGACCCAGACAGTGATGAGGCAAAGGACAAAACAGATGGCCACAGACTTGAGAAAAATCAGAGCTGACTCTTAACAAAACTAACCCTGATGTTTTAACATAAATTTAGTTGACGGAAGTTTTTAGACAATTACCTTTATGAGATGTAATTATTAATTTTCTTTGCATTTTCAGCCAAATAGGCAGCCTTATTAACCATTAAAAATACACGGAAGAGCCTGGGCCTGGTGGCACAGACCAAGTGGCCAACCCGGGCTAGATTAGATGCTATCAAAAAACTAACCCGGGCTAGATTAGATGCTATCATAAAACCAAACCCAAACCAAACCAAAGAAAACTAAGTGTATTCAATAAACAACAAAGTACTCTGAAATTTTATATCTTATCTGCTACCTACCTACAGAATTTCTATCTTCCCGCTTTTCTTTTCACTCCACTTGGCCCAAGGAATATTAACAGAACCTTAGTAATTTTTTTTTTCACCTTTCTTATGCTGGCTCCACTTGTCAGTCAGACCACAAGCAGCTTGGCCTAGGGACATGAGCAGAGAGGCACACTCTCCTGGCAGTTTCAACTCCAGTTAGCATGAAGACTTGTTTTCCACTGTGCGTGGCTCTGGGTGCCATAGCCATCCTGGCCCTACTTTGGGCAACATCCCTCGACTCGCTGAGATGTTAGAGGTCTCATCCAAAGCGATTAGCTTGGAGAGAGGAGACGGGAAAACGTGCGGCTTGTGCCGCCCTCACCTTGGCAGAGAGAGATGGATGCCAACCATGGAAAGGTACAACCTTCCAAAGTTAGGCAGCTTAGCGGAGCTAGAGCCAAGAAAGAACACGTGGTGGCTGTGTGTGGCAGTGACACCTTAAGAAAAATCAGTTTGAGTCCCGTGCCTGAACCTTTAACTGCTGTGGGCACTGGCCCAGGTTTCTTCCCTAGTCAAATGTACAAATGGTTTAAGGAAGCTGGTGCTCCCCACCCCCGCCCTTTCTCCACTTTTCCTATGGTACATGTCTGGCAGCCATTTCACAGTGTTTACAAATTATAAAAATTGGGGAAAGACGATTATGAAAATCTTGAGAGGTTGCAGGAGAGAGGTAACTCTTGGAACAGGTCAAGGTAGAAAACAGACTCCGAAGTTTTTGAAAAATGAGCTGTTTGCTCTCCACCTCCGCCAGAAAAAAGTTGGTGTGGAGGCACACTGCCACGCTGATCTGAAACCAAGAAGAAAGACATCAATACATACAAAACTGGGAGAAGAACGGAGGCGGAGCCAGACCGGTATGGCCAAGCAGGTCGGTTTCTAAATTCAAATGTATCTCTTCCGTGAATAGTAAGCAAAATGGTCCAGGAAAATATATAAAAAAGAATAAATTCTATAATCTGAAAGAGAGATGATAAATTTTGAGTTCTCTCTAAACAGGACAGCCTGGCTTCACGTGTGACCTTGCTGTTTTTGTGCCATCTGGAATAAAAATCTAGTTGTCTACGCCCATTCATTTTCTCTTGAATAAAATAAATGTGTGTTCAGTAATAATGAAAAGAATATAAGTACATTCTAGACTGCTTAGAAAGCTGGTGGAATTTCATGATAGATCATAACAATTTAATAAATGGGTTTTTTCTACAATGGCGCTCTTTCTCACAGAAAATTTCTGTAGCTAATTTTTTATGTTAGCCATATATATGTATGTATGTATGTATAAATAGTACGATTGTCCTTTGCCCTGCAAAATGATGAACCTCACAGTCAAACAAATATTGCACAGAACATAGATACTAAAACAATTTTAGAATGTAGCTATGGCCACTCATATTCAGAAAATGAGACATGCTGTGTTTAGAGAATATGGCATAAAGCTCACTTTGTATAGCATTCTACATCTTGGCATATTGATGTGTTATAAGGCCATCATTAATATCTTAAAATGCATTAAAATCCCAATAGAGGGCTGTGTTTTTGTAAGCAGTCCCTGAGTTACAGTCAGTCTACATTTGAAGACCTAACATAATGCATCTCAAATTCAGAATCTTTGGAGAGCTATTTCGGTTTTCCACATGAGATCTATTTCTGATTTCATGGTTCTTGATTCTGACTGAAGTGTACA
Organism: Ondatra zibethicus; assembly: GCA_004026605.1. Taxonomy (NCBI): domain Eukaryota; kingdom Metazoa; phylum Chordata; class Mammalia; order Rodentia; family Cricetidae; genus Ondatra; species Ondatra zibethicus. Next base: position 5,932 of record PVIU01020366.1, read on the forward strand.
TTGTTAATAAAATAATAAAGAGTTCATTAGTTAATAAAATGTAAGCTGTGACCTCATTTTCAACACCCTTCCCCTCGTTACTTGTTTCCACTGAAAATGGGCTTAGCTCTGGTGTGCAGCTCCTATTTTGATGTCAGGAGATAAAACACAGGCAAAATTTCCCTTGACTTGCCATTATAAAGATTATCATTTCCAAAATGTACAGCGTGTGACAGAGTGAAGTGAAAAAGAAAGCCAAGAAATAAATTCTCCTCCATGCACAAGTTATTTAATCAAAATACGCAGCTACATATGTAATTCATGCATTCCAGTCATCATCCCATTGGGTATCTGCAAAGATATGGACATAAGCAACTTTAGTATTTGTATCTGGAGAACAATATGTGCCATGATAAATGTCATGCCAGAGACCATGTGTGTCCGTATGCCCTGTGGCAAAGGTGGCAGTCAAGGAGAAAGTATCTTTGGCTACACAGTGCTCATTTTCAGTGAGGATGTGCTCTTGATGTTCCCAGAAGCTTGATTTACTGGTATATATAGTCTTAGCATCTTTCTTGGCAATTCAAACAGCCCCAGAGCTGGACAAATTCACACGGGAGTTTGAATTAACCGAAGTTATATCTCTAGCTAACTCCCCACACCAAATCCGGATTTTGAATAGTGAGAAGATTTCCATTGCTTGGTTGTCCTGTCAATGTATTGCAAGAAGTAATTTAATTTGAGCCCCTCAATTTGAATTGATTATTAATTATTAATTTTACTAATTATTATCAATTTTCACTAATACCAGGGAAGTATCTCAAACACAGTAGCAAGATATGACCCATGGGCTGGGGAGATAGCTCAGAAGTTAAGCCCTTGTTGGACAAGAGTGGGTACCTTGTTTCAAACTCCAGTGTCCACTTAAAAATGAGCCCCCAAGACAATGAGAGAGCCTGTCTCAAAAGCCAAGGTAGACAAAACCTGAAAACCAAATCCAAAGTTGTCTTCTGGTATGTGCAGACACCAGGATATCTGCCCAGACGTGGATATGCATACATACATACACACAGAGACACTGCCTCTCTCTCTCTCTCTCTCTCTCTCTCTCTCTCTTTCTCTCTCAGCATGTGGGAGTAAAACCCATCTTTGTTCTCATACCATCCACAACAAATTCTGAAATTTGCATGGTCCCTTTTATGCCCAGCCTCTATAGTACACATCCAGAAATAATAATGTCAAAAAAAGAAGAATCTCAATACCATTTAGTACAGAGAAATTAGTCACAATGTTCACGGTAGTTCTTAGTTCAATAAACAATTAATATGGAAATTAGAATATAAAGAAACTCAATTCCTGAACTCCAGAATGAAAGAGAAAGAAAGAAAGAAAGAAAGAAAGAAAGAAAGAAAGAAAGAAAGAAAGAAGGAAAGAAGAAAGAAAGAAAGAAAGAAAGAAAGAAAGAAAGAAAGAAAGAAAGAAAGAAAGAAAGAAAGAAGAAAGAAAGAAAGAAGCCAACTTAGCCATTCTGCATCAACCATTCAGCCATTTCTCAGTGTTTTGTCACAATTTGGGACACTCTCCACAGACTGGCATTTTAACTATGTACGAGTCACCTGGCGCTGATGCCAGGCGGCAATATTCAAGCATTTGAACCTAATAACCACTGTCCTTTCTTCGGCTAGACATGCCTAAGCTGAGCAAACTCTGTCTGTGTTTAATTCTCCAAGAGAAGAAGGTGGAAACAGACTGGTCCAGTTATAGATTTTAAAGACAAATAAAAAAGCGGGTTCTTCATTAGAACTGAGGCACACCTGATATGCCGAGACAGGAGGTTTTGGTTTCTTTCTTTCTTTCCTCTCTTTCTCTCAAAGCCCTTAATAGGACAAGGCAGCTACTGCCTCCTTTTCAATTGCTGTAATCAAGTTAGTCTACATTCTTTCTGCCGAGGTACAATTTTAAAGTCAACAGTGTATATCTCCCCACACGGACATTTCGGGGGCATTTGGGCACCAACCAAGAACACCTTGTATCCTATTGTCAGCTCTCCAGCCGCACTGGAGAGATGCTTGCTACCCGGAGCCCTTACCACAGGCTCAGATTTACAAGGGAAGGCTGCAATCTAAGGACAAGAAATGGTCTGGAAAAACTGCATACCCATCCATAATCCCATGGAGACTGTTAAACCTGGCGTCTTCAAACAGGGTTTAGTTTGGGGCTTTTACCATCAACTCCTGATTGTTTGGAATGAGCTTGATATTGCCTTTCAATGTATCTATTTCATCTACAGTTGCTAATACAAAGACATAAAATTTTCCATCATTATCGGAAACAAATGTCTCAGAGAACAAAGCTCCACACATACGTAAGTGGTGTTTACTGAGGCATAGCTTCCAACTGTGGCACAGGACTCCATAAACCCTTTCTGTATGCAGCAACTTAATGTCTCATGGTTCACCAACCACATTAGACTCTAGCAACCACTGACTCTGCAGTTGTAACCCCAAAGTACACCCAGTAAACGTATGGATGCAATTGTGTTCCAATAAAATTTTATTGATTAAATATCAAGGAGCAGGCTAGGAAGGTGGTTCAATTGGCAAAGGATTTGTCATGCAAGCTTGAGGTACTGAGTTTAACCTGCAGAACCCAGGTTAAAAACGTTAGTTGTTATAAGGTTTGTAGCCCCAGAAGAATCCTTGGGCTCACTGGCTAAGCCAGTTTAGCCAGCATACAAGGCCCAGGTTCTGTGAGAAACTGTTTCCAGAACACATTATGGGCAGTACCCTGAGGAATGACACTCCACAGTGACCTCTGACTTCCACACACACACATGCATGCACACATGTACACATACGCACACACACGCACGCACATGTTCCTGCTTGCACAGCAACCTGGGTTTTGCATACAACGTTCATTGAACTCTGGCTCACAAGACTGTTTTGGATGCAGATCCTCTTAAGCCTTTGCCGAGGAGTAATAATTTGATGCTATTAGGCATAGTGATGCCTTTAGAATCTATTTGATGCTATTAGGCATAGTGATGCCTTTAGAATCTAATGGTGTCCTGTTTCTGTTGTCACTCAGTTCAGTTAGGGCAGATTAGCAACGGGTTCCACTGGCAACCAGGTGACTAGCTCAGAGTACTCTGAGCTCACTGCCCACATGGCACACCATCACCATATCTGAAACGCGGTGACTACAGAGCAATATAGGGCATTTTTGAAGGAACATAAATGGAAAGAACTACACATGGGTACTGACCACCCTCTGCCAACCGCCTCTATAGACAAACTCCTTCCTTTCTCTCTTCTTGATCTCTGCTCTCACTTTTCTTTCCTTCGCATTGTTTACTTCTCCTGCTATATTCTTTGATTCCAACAGTATTACTTCAGTATGAAATTTCACACAGTATTACTTCAGTATGAAATTACCTTGTGAAATACTTCTTTGCTGTCCACAGTTACAGCCTTTCCCTCATTGCACCAGTCTCCTTGGAGACACCAACTGGATGAAATCCCCGATCTGCCTTCTCTGAATAACCTGGGAAATAACGAATATCTCTCAATCCCTGTCAAGTGTCTCTTGTAGTCCTCTTGTTTTTAAGAAATGTTTCCAATTCCCCCACTTGATACTTCAAGTTCTCCCCCACATTATTGATTGCGAGCCTTGATAACCCTTTCTGACACACACCCTTGCAGTCAACTGTCCTGTTGATCCCTTATTTTTATCATTTACTCTCTTCATTGTTGATAACCTCATTTATGCCTACACGAGCTTTTGACCAAATCTACCCGCCAGCGATTACCCTCCAAATTCTCCCATAGCTCTGGCTTCGTTGGCCTAACCCAGAACATACAGAAGCCTCTCCTATATTTAAATAATACCAGAACAACTGTGATCAAATCAGTTTTTTCTTTTTAAACAGGTGTATGAGTTTGCATGTTAGTGTGGATACATGTATATACGTACATAGGAAGGAGCCTGTGTGCATGTTGAGGTCAGAGGTCAACTTCACACGTCATTCCTCATGCTTCTCCTACTAAATTTAGTCAGTCAGTTAAATAGATATTTTATGTGTATGTGTATGGGCTTATATCGTCTCTTTTTTAAAAAGATTTGTTTCATTTTTATTATATATAGATGTATGGGTGTGTTTCTGTATGTGTACCATTCATGCAGGTTCCTGAAGAGGCCAGGAAGGGACACTGGAACTGGAATTACACACAGCGATATGGGCCACCATGGGAAATGCTGGCAACCAAAGTGGAGTTATCTGCAAGAACAGCCAGTGTTTCTAACTTCTGAGCCATCTCTCCAGCCTCCAAGACATTATCTTCTTGGTTTTGTATGCTTTCCATTCATTTTATGAAAAATACTTTGAAACTGGTTTGCACATATTCACACCATGGTTTTAGATTTTCCTAAAACCATTCCTTTAAGATAATTCCATAAAGCAGGATTATGTTGAAGAAAATAAACATCTTTACAACATCACACCTTCTAACATGTCTCTTATACGTGCTGTCCTGATTCCTTAGCCTAGAATACCATTCTCAAAGATGAAACAGACTCCTTGTGAGTCACCTCCCTCATGTACCAAAATCTCCATGCCCTGCTCTTCTGCCTTTTTCTATATGAGGCTTTACTATGGTTTCCTAATCAAAATCAATTATGTTTCACTTGAAGAAAACCACTGAGTCTCTTGGCATCCCCATTAGACTGGAATATGAGGATAAAAAAAATAAGTGTTTTATAGAGTTGCTAAGTTATATATAGATCACTTGAGAAGGTGCCTGGAAAATAGCAAGTGTGCGCTAGAAAGTGATGTTGAATAAAGCCTCATTGTAAACTCTCACTTGAGTAGGCTCCAACACCGCTCCCGAGCCTACACTCTACACCCATTGTGAGGACAAGAAAGCACCCATTTCCTGTCTTTAAATTCATAATTGGGAAAAAAATGGTGATGTCAACAGACTATTTCCTCTCTGAGGTCAATCTAAGAAACAAAACAATAACTAAGTAAAGGTTGAATTAGTGAGATCTCCATGTGATGTGGGACTCCCCTCTGTATGCTGTGAAAACCATTGGTTAATAAGGAAACTGTCTTGGCCTATGATAGATTAAAAGAGTAGAGCTAGGTGGGGAAAACTAAACTGAATGCTGGGAGAAGGAAGGTGGAGTTTAGAGATGCCATGGAGCTGCCAGAGGAGAAAGATGCAACCTGCCAATTGGAATCTTGCTGGTAGGCCATGAGCCTCATAGTAAAATATAAAATAATGGAAATGGGTTATTTCTAGATGTAAGCGCTAGCTAGCAATATGCTGAAGCTATTGGCCAAACAGTATTGCAAATAATGTAGTTTCTGTGTGATTATATTGGAAATCTTGGAGGCCAGGAAATGAACAAGCGGCCTCATACAACATTCGTGGGTCATCTACCTCTTGGCACTTCTAACGCCACACTGAACACAACCAGCTCTGCCCAGCATGTCTCATATAGACTCCAAAGGACCAGCAGGACCCAAAATAGATGAAATTGCCACCTTCTTCTGGCCTATAATACTGCATTTTTCCATGTCTGTAATATTGCATCTTTCCATATTTACTTTTTTGTTAGTGAGCATTAATGTTTTAAAATAGAAAGTAGAAATGCAAGGTATCCTAGTTAGCTCTAACTGCCAGTCCAGCATAGACTCACCTAGGAAGAGAATGCCAACTGAGGGATTGCCGAGGTCGGATTTGTCTGTGGACATGAGCATGGGTGTGGGGCGGGTATTTTGTTTACTAAGGGATGCAGGAAGGCCCAGTCCACTGTGGGTGACATCATTCCCTGAGAAGATGGTCCTGGGCTGCATAAGAAACTAGCTAAGCGTAAACCTGTGAGGGAGCCAGCAAGCAGTGTTCCTTCATGATGTCTGCTTCAAGTTTCTGCCCTGATGGCTCTCAGTGATAGGCTGTAATGTGTAAGCTTAGATAAACCTTTCCTCCCTTTAGCTGCTTATGGTCCTGAAACTTAGCACAGCAACAGGCTGAAATGAGGATACCAGATAACTACATGGGGAATAGAGAGTTATAAAGGCTTTGTGCTCCTAAGCCATCAGATTCAGTGTTCCAAGACATTGCTCACACACGCACACAAAATAAGAATTGGGTGCAAGGATAACTATTAATGGTTTATGGTGACATGTTCTTCTGGCGATGAGAACCACAGTGTCAAAGGCCAGCCAAACCTACAGGAAGATATCAGACTGGTCTGAACATGGCACAGGGTTGAGTTTCAGAAGTTAGTTTCTAACCCCTTCGCAATCCCAAGATCAGAGGCAGCTTGCTGGTGTCTCTCCCTGTTAGATCTGCTGATAGCCTCTTTTTTAAAGTCCTTGAGAGAGATAAATCCCTGGGAAATGCAATTCTGTGCGGTAAGTGGGGAAATATGGGCTCCTATTCCCGAGCATGTGGAAGAACCACATTCTATATAGTGCGTGAAATATCAGTTGGGAGAGCTCCGCCTAGAGCTAAATTGATCCATATGATTGGAATTTTGCCCAGACCCTTTAACCAAAGGGAAAAAGAAGGCATCATTTTAAAATTAGCATTATCAATACAGTAATACGTTTTGAATGCTAGTTGGGCCTGACATAGGAAGTGATGTAATAAGAGGGTGCTTACTGCTCCAGTCCCTTGAACAGGAGATATTTTCCTTGAGGAATAGAAGACTTGAAAACTGCAGATTGCATTTTAATATTAACCAGATTTCTACATTAAACATGATTTCCTAGAACAATTTGATTTTTCTTTTTTCCTCCCCTCGTTATCCCCACTGTGCCCCTCAAGTAAGTGATCAGAAGTGCATTCAACCACGGGCAGCTCCTGGGACAGACTCGGGGCTGCCTGCAATTTAAATGTCAGTCTGTGCCACAGAGCGAGAGACTCTCTCAGTGACAGGTGTCAGTCACTGCTGCCCCATCCATCTCATTGTTGCCTGATGTGTTTGGATGGCTACAAATTCTCTCCTGGTTCCATTGTCTCCAAGTGTGAGATTCCAAAGCCTGTTTCTCCTCACCAGGTTTAAGATACGCAAGTGCAATCAATTTCTAGGACTTGCAAGAAGGAGGAAGAAAATCGCCAAACCTGTTTTAGATTTTGAAAGGTGCAGAAAGGAGGTTTTTTTGCACTCTTAGAACTAACTACAGAGCTGAAAACCCCTCTAACTGGCTAAAATGTATCTATCCCCGGTGGACAGATACATAAGAATTTAGTTTAAGCTACCAAAAATGGCCCTTCTTAGGGCAGCTGTGAGAGCAACGACAGCTTCTGATTGGTTAATGGAAGCATTTCAAGATTTATGGGTTTTGATTGCTTTCATCTTTGGCAGCCAGTAAAATGGTGAAAGAAAGACAATTTAACCACAGTGGCGCAGCGATGGGGAGGTGATGAACAGAAGGACGGCTTGCAAGCCATGTGCTGTCATTCTTGATTCCTTGAGAGCAGGTTGTCACAATGTCCAGGCTGCAATGGAGGAGAGAGCCAGAATCCAGAGATGCAAGGTAGGCATCCAAAGTCACAAGGCATAGATGCATGCATCAACATTTGAGAGAACATTCACTGTAGTTCGGTAACATGATTAAAAACCAATGGTAAGTAACAGTTAAAAAACAGAGCAATGGTTTGGATACATGACTCAGCCAGCAAAGTGCTTGCTGAGCAAACATCAGGACCTGAATTTGTATCCCCAGCACCCGTGTCCTAAGTCAGACATGTGACTTGTAATCTCAGTGCTCTAGAGGCAAAGACAGAAGGATCCTGGAAGATCACTGGACCGTGAGCCCAGCTGAACCAGTAAGTTCCATGTTCAGGGGAAGAGCCTGCTTTAAGAAATGAAGTGGGGACAGGCTAGCAGCTCAGCCCCACTACCCAGGGTTAGTGACATCATGGATCTCATAGGAGTACCTGCTGTCCCCACCTTACTGGACCAGCATAAATACTACCTGCACTATAGAATATATCCTTATACCCACAATTAAGTTTCTTGTTACAGCAAATGAAGACCATGACAGAAAAACACAGAACAGATCAACAGATCATGGGTGCCCGTGCCCACCAGATACATCTACAACATAGGCTCTTCACCAATTAGCATCTCCCAAGAATGAGCTTGGTTATCCAATATAGAGTGGTCAGTCCTGAAGTCATATATACACAAGCAACACCAAATGGGCACAGCAGGCTTTATGTATATATTTATGCATATACACCCATACCTATATGTATATGCACACATACACACATGGACACACATATACATAACAATAATAGTCAAAATGGTCATCAATTTGAGAGGGAGTGAGGAGGCAGGGAAAGCATGGGAGGGGTTGGAGGGAAGAAAGGTAATGAAGAAAATGATGTAATTATATTTCAATAAAAATTAATTTTAGCAAAGCTTAAAATAATAAAGCAGTAACAGAGGAAGACATTCAGTGTTGACCTCTGGTCTCCACGTGTGTACTCACGGGCATGCACAGACATACTGATATAATACATATGCATACATCATGTATGTATACACACACACACACACCACATACACACATACACATAGGGAGGAGAAAGAGAGAGGACAGTTTTACAGGAGGTGTGGTGGCTCACATATATAATCTCAACCTTGTCAGAGGCAGGAGTATTGCACAAGTTTGAGACCAGCCTGGACTACATAATGAATTCCAGGCCACCCTAGGCCTCAGTGTAAGACCCTGCCTCAAACAAGCAAAAAGACAATGAGGTGACACCTAAGAAGTAAATCAATGACAAAGCGCTTATCTAGGATGCCCCAGGCCCTAAAGGCCAAATTCAGCTTGCCCAACCAATCATTCTTTACTGGAAATACATGTTTCTAATACAATGAATGAACTTAGAAATAAGAAAATCAAAAACCAGCTTCAAGGTTTCTCTGCAAATCTAGGACTCCCCCCACCACGACACACACCAAAAAAAAAAAAAGTTGTCATGTGCAAAGGACCTGGGGATGCAGAGCATACATAGCATGCCTGTGGGATTATTTCAATAGGTTAATCAAGGTAGGAAGACCTGCCTGTCTACAGAGGGTAATACCATTCCCTGGGCTCCAATTCTATACCATATATTTTTTTTTTTTTAAAAAAGGAGAAGGTGAGGTGAATAGGACATTCATTGCTTTCTTCTTCCTGGATGTGTGGATGCAATGTGACCAAATATTTCAAGTTTTACAGTGCACAGTACCTCCAATTGTGCACCGTAAACTGTGTGCCCAAACAGCCTCCTAGTTCCGCAGGTGATTTTCTTAGCGTATATTGTTACAGCAAAGAGGAAAAGTAAGACATGGTTCAAGTTTAAAAATGAGAAAACAGATGCGGAATGGTCCAGGTTCCTCTTCCAAGACAGCAAAAGTACAATAGTAAGTCACTGGATCAGGACTTGAACTCAGGGCCTTTCCATTTTGTAACCTTGCTACCCAGGCAGTGGGTACCTGGGGCTTGGCTCTCTCAGCCTGGTCCCAGCGTGCAGAGTGACCCTTCTGCTTTGGCATGCCACCACATTCTAAGCAGTCAGCCTGCCTGACAAACGCTGCAGCGAATTGGAGTTACAGAAGGGTGTGAGCTGCCATGTGGGTCCTGGGAATGAGTTCCAGTCCTTTGTGAGAGCAGTAAGTATGTCTAACCACTGAGCCATCTCTCCAGCCTCATAGACTCATTTTTAGATAGACAAGGTATGTTCAGAGCACTAGCAGTATGTAGGAGCCCGTCCCTTTCAGTGAGGCATCCGCACAGCATCTTCTGCCATCAGACTTACTGATAGCATACCCAGTTTGATCTAACTTCAGAAAGCAGGTGGAGATTTCACTAACAACATCTGTTCGACACAGGTTTTGATTCCTAGACGACGCAAATAAGATGGGGGTGGCATTCAAATGAGGAAGGAGACACTACCCAGCATTCCTTCGCAACATGTTCAGTTCACAGCCTTAGAGCTTTCAAAGAATGCCTACAAAGAGACTGGAGTAACTCTACAAATGGCTTTATGAAAACCACCGAATATAAGGTTCATATCATACACTGGGTTGCTATATGCTTTGGAGGAATAATTGGGACACAGACATTCAAAAACTGGCTGAAGACTTCATATTTTGAGGGCCTCGTGATGGCCTATGATGGATGATAAAATATCTCATCTTGGAGATAATTAAGAGACCTAGATGATTCCCAACAGAGAGAGACATCCTCTCTTCACATGTCTGCTGCACAACTGGAAGCAAACAATACAGATATAATTCATTCTGCCAACTTGAGAGTAAGACAAGAAAACAGGTCTAAGTTGCCAGCAATCATTAAAGGGGGCATCTGTTTCAGGCTTCTGAAACAGAACTCCAGCACACGAGAGACAAACTTCCACTTACAAGAGAAATGTCATATATATTTAGAAGTTCTGAACGGGACTGGGAGTGAAGGCTCAGCAGTTCAGAGCTTTTACTACGCTTGCGGAGGACCCGTGTGTCAGCTTATAGCCATCCATGACTCTAGTTGCAGGGTTTCTGACACACTGTTCTGAGCTCTATGGCACTGCATGTATGTATGCACATAACAAACATGCATGGAGGTAAAACACTCATCCACAAAAAATAAAGGTAAATACAGCTTTCAAAACTTAGAGTAAAGAACATCTGAGCGAGGAGAACATTTGAGCATTGAATCAGCTATGCTGAGGGACCTAACATTTGAGTGTTGAACCAGCTATGCTGAGGGACCTAACGTCACTTGGGCACCTGTAATTTGTCATTATTATTAAGCCATGAAATGAAAAGGTGAGCCAAGCAGTATGTGTTCTCCTGTGGTAAGTTTATGTTGGAATGAGATACTAGGCCACCAGAGCCGCTAAAATATTTTTTAATGAATTCATAAAGAAAATCCAGACACTTAAAAATAACAAGGCCTACAACAGTGAGTTCCAACAGGGTTTGCTGAAGGGGAATCAATATTTTTCCTTGAGACTTTCTTCCCCTCATTTTCTCTTGCAAACACAGACACTGAGAGGTGAAGAGATCATTAGTTGCATCTTAAATACTAATGAGTTCAAAGCCAGATGTTTCAAATTTGGGACTTTGATTTTTGATAGAACTACCTTCTCAGAGAGGCCACATTACCTCCAAAGTTCCAGGGTATGTAACAGCAGGGATTATTTTCTAGAGGTTCCCTAAGTAGATAAAATGACATACGGGTACAAAACCTTCATGACAGAGTTCAAAGTGATCACAGTTCTGAATAAATTATAGAAACATAAAACAATCATCCTCCCAAGGTTTAGTCTTTATGAAAATGAATAGAACAATATCAAACAGCTCTCCAAGACATGCTAATATGTATAACTTTAACTAACATTTATAGTAACAATGAGTTAATATTATAATTAATACTAAAATATTAATAGCCCTCATTTTCTTTTTACTCTTTACTGTCTATACTCACTACACCACAGTACATTGAACCCTCAAAACAGTGTAAAAAATCCTATTATTATTGCTCACCTTAGAAACAAGATGATCCAGGTGACATGTTCATATTTTAGCCATGCCTGTCTCACTAGTGAACGGTGGAGTGTTCTTTCTTCTTGCTCAGGTTGGCCTTGAGCTTGCTATGTAACCAAGGATGACTCTCCAGATCATCCTATTCTTATTCCTTCAGTGTCTAACATGCAGTTTATGAGATTCTGGGGCTTGAATCAAGGACTATGAAGAAATTGAAAGCACCCCTGGGGTTGTTAGAATCCCTCCCTGAGCCCCTAAAGTAGCAGGGAGCCTCCTAGAAATAGTTCTAGGTAGATGGGTCTCTTCTTTGGGTTAAGAAAATCTCCAGGGTCTTGGGTTTCAAATGTGCTCTCACACACACCTAACATGTTTCCCAACCTTCATAAATCTCCTTCTACTAACCAAACCTAACATTCCCATATGAGAATTGGGCTTCAAGAAGAAATATTATACAAGCTTTTCTACTTCCCCACCCAAGGAAAAAAAAAACACTAAGAAAATGAAGCTCAATCTGACAATAGGAAAATACTCCCATTTCCCACAGCGTCTGCAGGCCAAGGATTTCCTTGGCTGCCATCTTTCCCTTCACATGTCCACTCAAACAAAATGTTCATGGCATAGAGAAACATATGCCTTCTTTCTTCCATGAGCTTTCCCCTCAAACACAGACCCTGGAATTCATTCTCAGCCGGTCTAATTCTGTTTCTGAAGCTTATATTCTGGGGTACTGCTTGCTAAGCACATAGATGTTATGATCTCTTTCTGTCTGAATGCCCAAGGTTGGATCCCTGGGGTCTCTCGTTTTAACCAACTCTCCTACCAGTTTGCACACAAATGAGCCACAGAGAGGTACTGCATTAGGTGAGCATTAGGTATCAGTTGTTTGTAATGTGGAAGAGCTTCTCATTTCTCGGAAGAAAACTGCAAGACACCTAAATGCCTTTGGTGAACCATCCTGGACTATTAAAGCAGTGTTTGATTTGCCATGACAACTCTCATTGAATGACACCTAAAGTTACCAGATGTCACACCACTGGCCATGATGTACTGAAATCAAACAGTGCTCAGCTGCTTAACATTACTTTATGCAACATGATAAGCCTTCAAGAACTACCTGGGTATGCCTGTTAAATCTTATCAATGACACAAACTAGAGATACTTAAGAAGGAACCTCAGTAGTGGACTTGGTGGAGACCAGATTGTCCTGTGGGTGTAGAATTTTCTGTAGAATTTTCATAACTGATGGTGACTATGGAAATGTCCAGCCTACTGTTGGTAATGCCACCCCTTGGCAGGTAGCCCTGGATTATATGTAAGAGGTAGCTGATCAAGCCAGTAAACAGTGTCCCTCTGTGGTCTCTTCTTGGGGGAAGCCACTTGTTCGTTTCCTGGCTGCCCAGACTCCCAAAATAATCACACAGAAACTATATTATTTAAATCACTGCTTGGCCAATCACTTAAGGGTATTGCTAGCTAGCTCTTATATCTTAAATTGACCCATTTCTATTATTTTATATTTTACCACGAGGTTCATGGCCTACTAGCAAGGTTCCAGCTGGATGCTTTCATCTTTCTCCTCTGGAAACTCCATGGCTTCTTCCTGACTCTGCCTACTCTCTCCTCCTCTATCTGCTTGGAACTCCCGCCTTGCCCTATTGTGCTAAGTCACTAGCCAAAACAAATTTATTCATTAACAAATAAAAGCAACACGTAGACGGAAGGACTTCCCACACCAGTCTCTACTTCATTTCCTGCTCGGGGTTTCTGTCTTGGCTCCCTCTAATGATGGACAGTAACCTGTAAGCCAAATTAACCCTTTCCTCCTCAAGTTGGTTTTAGTTGATGTTTAATCACTGACACAGAAAGCAAGCTAAGACACTGTGGAAGGAAACCACCTCTCTCCTGAGGTTCTGTTGACTCTGGCTGGCTGATTGGAACCTGATTGGCAGAGGAACATATATTCCCTATCAGTAATAGTGGGAAATCAGAAATCCCTGTCATCCCTGCAGGGGTCATTTAGGTCTCACCAGTTCTTATCACGGTCATAACAGGATAATTCACATAAACTGGCTCCCCTGTGCGACATCACTACCAGTTTTCATCCTGAAAAGTGTGAGAGGCATTCTGCCACACATCTTTTTTTCTGTGCCTTCTTTTACCTGGGACGTGAAAACATGAGCCAAACGCATAGAAACGTGAGTTAGGATTGGAATAGCACAACATACAGCTGATGAAGACGTAGCCTCTGGTACTATAAAAACTATAAACAAACCTGCTATGACATGGTTCGAGGACCGAAATGACGCATCTGTGCTGTTTAACAAGCTGCAGTACCTTGTTTGCCGCGGGGTCCCTATTGTGTCTGTGTGCACTCCAAGCTAGATGGCCAGCTGGGGTTTCTGAGGGACGTCCTGGCTCTACTCATCATTCATCCCTACTACTTTCAAAAAATTCCCACATCATCAAAATTCACCTAAAAGGGGAACTAATGCAAATATGTTCTTTGTGCTCTTGTCACTATAGATTTTGGTACTGTATGTTAGTAACAAAAGTTGAATTTCAGTTATGTTGATGTCAAGGTAAGGCAACTGAATCTTTAACAAAAGTAATAATAATAATAATAATAAATAGAAAATATATAAATATTCAAAGTGATATTTCACATGATAGTCCTTCATGAATCCATTCGCAAAGCTGACGGTAAATAACAATTGTGGACATAGCAAAGTTTAATGAATCTTCCTCATTTAACATCCTGATTTATGTCTACATGTTGTGTTCTGTAAGTCCATGTCCATCCATTTTTATATTGTCATATTCTGTGATGAGACAGGAATTTTCACTCTGGTTTAAAATAACCCTTTTCTAAGCAAAGGACTCTCTCTCTCTCTCTCTCTCTCTCTCTCTCTCTCACACACACACACACACACACACACACACACCCCACATCTCTTTCCCTGTCTCCTCAATGTTTCTCTGTGTGCATGTGTATGTGATGTGTGTACACCTGTTACACATACAGAAATCAGAGGACACTATCAGGTATTAGCCTTCTGTTCCCCTTGAGACAGGGTCTCTTGGCTACCACTGCATACTCCAGATACTCCAGACTCGTTTGGTCCATGAACTTCTGGGGATTCCCCTACCTCCACCTCTCACCTCAGCATCAGAGTGCTCGGAGTGCAGTTGGGCACTGTTACATCTGGCTTTGAGTGGACTCTGGGGGTTCAAACCTCGGTCCTCATGCTTGTATAGCAAGTGCCTTAACCACAGGGCCATCTCCCCAGGCTAGGACACGTCATTGAAGTGGTTCACATATTCAAATACGCAGTGAAAGTGTCCTTTATTTCTCCAGGTCTAAGTAATAGCATGAATAGTTATATACTTTTTTTTCTCTCCAAAATATACAACATTTTGAGTTATCATTTGATGGACAGATTTTCTTTAGATAATTCAAACATAAAGCCTCAGTCTTTAGACTGTAGTTTTAATTACAAAACTGGGCCTGAGTCACCGGGGTGAGGAGGGAGACTTGTCAAGGATTCTATCATGTGATCACACATCTCTCCAAGACTGTAAATGTGTCAGAGAAACCCACTGAATGTTCCTGAGGGAAACCGAGAAGGTTAGTGGAGGAAACGCTAACCCCATACAAGTGTCAGAAGCATAGGAAATCAATGTCTGCAAAGTCTTTAGACTGTCAAAAAAACACAGTTGGGGCTGCTTTGGCTCTGACTGCTTGAGACACCCACAGGAATTAGTAGAGGCTCGGAATGGCAAGCCTCATTACCATAGATGTAATACAGCTTATTTTCTGCAGACTTCTTGGTCATCACCCCTTAAAAGTGGTGAAATGGTGATATCCCCCAAACTCTCATGAAAGATAGAGCAACTAAATCTAATTTTTGACTCTGAAATTGCTAACTTCCTAGCAAAACCATCGAGAATTACACAGAGGACTACTTCTATGCATAAAAGCAGAAGTAAAGTGTTATCTCAAAAGCCTGTCATAGTTAGAGAAATGGGGGGGGCAGCATCTATAGTTTATCCCAACACGTCACAGATTAGAAGTAGCTCAGTGTACTGCAGCAGTAGATGAGAGTGACTTGGGGCTATATTTACAGTATATTACAGAGCATTAGCAGTTCCCGTTGTGTTGAGCATGTCTGTGTGTTTGCACCTGCGCACATGCATGTGAAGACGAGGGCAAAGCCAGGCATCTTCTTTCCCTATCGCTTTGTGCAGGGTCTCTCAGTGAAGCTGGGGTTCACTAACTAAGCAAAGCAATTAGGCCAACAAGTCCTATGGATTCTTTTGAATGTCTCTGCCCCTGATGCTGGGAATCTAGGGGTGTGCCACTGTGCTCAGCTTTTTACATGGATGCTGAGTGGCCCAAATATGAGTTTTCATGCTTGTTCAGTAACTCTTTACAGACTGAGCCATCTCCTCAGTCCTCAGCTGTGGCTTTTATAGTACATGAAAAAGATAAGAACAGACAGACATCTGGAAGAGTAATGGGACATACAGTCTATACTAGCTGGCAATATGCATTTGTAACCCCAAAGGTGTTAGACTGCCCTATCTCCAGTGTTCATTCCCATCATGAATAAATAATTCTTTGAAGTTGTGCCTATCTAATATGTTTATTCTCTTCATGAATGTAGTTTCCATGGTAACTAACATGAGAGCAGAAGAGATTGGTGGGGTGTCATAGTTTGCAAGAAAGGAGGCTGATAAGAAAAGATGACTCTTAGACACAACATTGATTTCATAGTTTAGATTGTCTCTATAGCTGCAGATGCATTCACTATTAGGATTAGCTATCAATTCCAATCTTCTGTATATTTATGTATCAGATTTCATTGACCTATGGTGTGGGAGAATTGTCTGTATTCTGTCAATCATGATTTAAATAAACGCTGATTGGCCATTAGCCAGGATGTATAGGTGGGACAACCAGACAAGAAGTAGAGGCGGAGCAAGGAGAATAGGAGAATTCTGGGAAGCAGGATGCTCTCTCAGCAATCCTGCCTGGACCACCGAAGAAGCAGGATGTGACCTGCCCCGCTGAAAAAGGTACTGAGCCATGTGGCTAACATAGATAAGGATAATGGGTTAATATGAGCTATAAGAGCTAATACAAAACCTGAGCTAATGGGCCAATCAGTTTGTAACCTAATGCAGACTCTCTGTGTGATTTTCTCTGGGACTAAATGGCTGGGGGACAGGGCAGGACATAAACCTCGACAAGCCTGGCCCTTATGCTACAGCTCTATATATCAGTAAAGAAACAAACGATTTTGGTTCTCCAATCACTTCCAAGAAAACAGCTTAATTCTCTTAACTTTGACCAGTTACACAAATTTCCTTGAGTGATTATAAAATACAGGGTGAGACGCATTCCTAGAGACTATTACCCATGAGGAAGATGTGGGAACATGACTCTTTAGTAGGTATCCAGGTATCAGTAAACAAATGTTGGTGCCACGTAATTGTCCTGTTATTGACATAGGTTCACTAAGACCTGGTTACAACTCATTCTCAGCTTTGTCCTAATGTTTAAGAGAGGTGGCCTTTAGGAGATGCTGTAAAATGTTGCCCATATGCTGTTTTCCAAAAGAGGATGGGGAACATGAAACAGGATCTATTGAAGATGTCTTCGTACATTTGGTGTTGCATGTCACCATTTTGAAAGATGGCTCATCTTCTAAATCCCCTTGGGTTCCAGGCTTTGTTCAGTTCTAGAATGCACACTTTAGAATAGAGATTTGTATATGGCAAGGTGATTGGGGAACCCTGGGTACCAACATCTTTGAAAGATTCAAAGAAACAGGAATAAGCAGAGAGCTGTGTTGAAAAGCTGGCATGCCAGTTCATGGTCCAGCTGATCCCAGTAAATGGCCCAGCTGATACTACTTAACAGACCAGCTGGTCCCAAAGAAAGTTCTAACACAAAGAAGGCCCTTGAGTATAGTCAGATCCTTATTCTGTGCTATTTGTAATCAGAAGTGGGATATCCTTCATGACCTTGCATAAAACAGTTTCTGAGAGACATTCTCTTGGAGGTGTCTATCATGATGCACTGGCCATCAAAATCAACTAGAAAATAAGTTGGCCTGAAAGTGGCATCTGGGACCCACAACAGGGCATCCACTATTAAGATTAACTATCAGTTCTAATCTTCTGCATCTCTGTGTATCAGATTTCATTGCTCTGTATTCCAGTTAGGAAACGAAACAATCTTGGTTATCCAGTCACCTCTAAGGAAAACTAAGATGCTCTGAAGACTTTGAAGCTGTGGTTTAGTAGTGAGTTTTACCCTTTCAGTGCACAATATTGGCAGAGAAGGAAGTTAGCATATTTTAGCACCAAGATGCCAAGTTGCATTAGAGTTAGTTGGTCCAGGAGAAGAGCAAAGGGAACTAAACCAGATAAATAATAACAAAGTCTCACATTACCAACCTCTTTAAGTGAACTGACCAAACAGTAGTAGTTTACATTGAAAAATAAGGAAATGTGCATTTTGCACATTGCAGAGAATCAATGTTCTCGTCCTTGTAATAAGCCCTCTCATCCATCAGTGAGTGGTCAGACAACCTCACACACAAGAAGTGCACCCATGCTCACGTCTGTAGCATGAATAAATTGCAGGCGTCATGTGCAGGCCTTCACAGTGAGCACTTTTACTGGGTACTGGGGAAACATGCAACATTGCTCTGCCACTAACTGCTCTGTTTCTCGAGTTTTCAGCTGAGGATAATCACACTTAGGTCGATTGTTGACGAGGTGTTTGTTTGACCTCAGCAAAGTCAGACTGTTATCTGTGTTCTGGCATTTGTGTGTAGCTAGAACACAGTGATCCACAGAGTTAAGAGGCCTCCTGTCCTTGCTGACATTTAAGAATCTTTGGAAGTAAACCAGCATTGTGAGTTAGCTCTCAGACTCACCTGCATATTCTGTGTGAACTGACACATTTTTTAATATGAATGTTATTATGGCAAATGGCATATATTTGTTAAAACAACAGGTCCTTGAACCCAAATCTAAGTCATTATATTCCCAAAGAGGGCAGAGGTCAATGCATATAATTGGATTTGGTAACAAATCCCAATGCTGGGTTCATATCAACTCTATAAAAAATTATTCAGAGATATTATAAAAGAATAGATCTCAGTAAGTCTTCACACTCTCAATATGACTGACAAATGATGATGTCTTGTGTTTTTATTCATGTTGATGTACATCAGTTCTTGCTCAAATTTTAACCTCTCTGTGTAATAAACCAAGAGGCCTGGTTCTTTCCAAGTCTCTTCCAGTGTTCCCCAGTATATCCCAAGACTACTTGTTGAGTTTCTTTTTCTCATTACACAAAATAGTGCCTAACTGGCAAAGGGCAAATGGAATTCTCTTTTCTGTTTTATATTGACTAGTAAATTTTCTATTAAGGGTAGCATGGTTTTGTTTTGTCTTGTTTTTGCTGTGCTCGTAGCTTGGAGTTTGTGTTGGGTTACATGATGGCACACAGGTGTAAGGACCTGTTTCTCCAACCTGAGGAGGCAAGGAGGGGATCTATCCTTCCTCATTTGCATCGGAGACAACTTGAACTTGAGGTCTATGTGTGGGCCAAGTGGGTTTTGCTTTTCTCTGCTTCATTGTACTTATTTTGGAACCTCAACTGTTAGAAAAGAGCTGAGGTGGTAAAACACACACAAAAATTTTAAGAGGAAGCTATTTTTCTTTTTAACTGCAGGTTTAAAAGAAAAATATTTGGTCCTTGTAACTTCTGCAACTAGAGTTAGTAAACAGTTGTATTATGTTCTTCTTCATTTCTAAGAAAGTCCTTGAAAACTGTAGGTTCTGTTTCTAAACTCAGCCCAATTGTTTTCTTCTTGTTTTTTTTTAAATTTTTAATATTTGAAAATGTTTGTCTATGTGTATCTTTATATGCACATGTGTGTGTGTGTCGTCAGAGACTAGAGGAAGGTGTTGGATCCCCTGGAGGTGTAGTTAGGGGCAGTTGAAAGCCACCCGAGGTAGGTGCTGGAAGCTGAACTCTACTGCTCTGAGAGCAGCAAGCACTCTGAACCACTGAGCCTCCTCTGCAGCTCAGCGTTTTCACTCTGCTCGCCACTTCATTCTTTCCCCATCACCTAATTATTGCCAAGCCCAGAGCCTAATCATCCCCTTCTTGGATGATTGAAACATCTGGAGCTCATATGTCACCTCTCGTTCCTCACAAAATCCTTATTTTCTGTGAATAATATTATAATAAGACTAAAGAGAAACAATTTTTACTCTATTACTATAAGCAATATAAAGTAAAAAAAAAAAAGACAGTCTAAAATGATGAACAATGATCTCCATGGGGACTGACAATCTACTTTCTCACATTCGTCTAACTTCAGACTATAATGGTGCACACCTTGACTTTCTGCTATTGAAGAATGCTTAAATCCTACCACAGACCCTTGTGTCTTCATAACGATAGCTTTGCTAGCTGCAAAGGTCCTCCTCAACACTTGTATCATTTTTATTTGTTTTTCAGATTCAAGTTTACCTCCTCTATGAGACATTTTCGGTCCACTAGAACTCAAACAAGGATCTCACAGTGCTCCTCTCAACGTGCTTACGAATTGATCTAAAAAGACTTCATCCCGTAGATTCAAATTCTGATTTGCTGCCACCCCATATGAATGGATAGAGTCCTATAAAGGGAAACACTACATTGTGATCAAGTTAGTTCAGTATTCTCTGGTTTACCTTTCTTCTGTAGTCTGTTTATCTGAAGGAGAGGTTTAAACTATATAATGGATGTGATAAAATACTTAGTTGGTTATAGATAGGCTATGAAATTATTCCATATTTAGGGGACTTATTAGGAAAGTGCTGTGGAACAATCTTTTAACACTGTAAATATGTATTTCTTTCATTGTTATTTAAAAGCTGATTGGCCAATGGCTAGGAAGGATTTTTGGGGCAGGGAGAATATTGGGAAGAAGGAGTGTGAAGCCAGAGGGTCAAGCACCAGAAGGAAAGGAAGCAGGACATGCAGGGGAGGTAAAAGCCACCAGCCTCTGGGCAGCACATAGATTAACAGAAATGGGTTAATATAAATTGTAAGAGCTAGTTAGTAATAAGCCTGAACTGTTGGCATAGCATTTATAATTAATAAGTCTCTGAATGGTTATTTGGGAGCAGGTGCTGAGACACAGAGGGACTCCACCTATACAACAGTGCAAAAAAAAAAAAACAGTAACAATGCTAAAATCTTTATAAAAATGTGGCAACAGAGGTTATAAAAAATGGAAGACTTCTTTGAGTTGCATCTTCCTTATAACATTTAAAGTAGGTTCATGAGCCCCAAAGACATTTGGGTTTTCACCAATCTGAGAAAACAGCTTCATTGTTCTGTTTATGAATGTTTATGGACATGGAAACATGAAGAGGCATATCCTGAAGCAAGAATTTGTGGGAGACAGGATCACATGGCAGGTCATCTCTCAACAGAATTCTCTTCATAGTCCTCCCTGTGATAATACATAAGAGGAATCCCATAGACATTCTATCATATTTATCGGATATCTAAAAATTAATTAATGAATGAAATTTAATAAAAACTAAAGAAGTAAAAAACTTACTTTATCATTTTTTTTCTTTATCCATTTCATATTTAATTATTTAGCTAAGGTATTGTTGACTTTATATTAGATATGTCAATAGTTCTATGAGATTGCAACTGCTCCCAAAAGCATCCTATCAGGTGTCTTCCTTGCTGTCAGAGCCTTAGTATATAGTCTGGATAGCTGTGCTCAAATCCAGGCAGTGTGGGCTAAGCCCATTCTTAATACTTGTTCCTAATGTGATACCTCTTTTGGTTATGTGAACACGATACAGTGTGCTCTAGGAGACATATAGGGACTCATAAAACTTCCTGATAAATTCTTAAATAGAGGTGTCCAAACTACCCTCGGTGTTTGCCTGAGTCTTCAAAACATATAGCTTGATGAACAGGCAAAATGACCATTTAAGAAAGTAAAGAAGAAAGAGAAAAGTGGCATTGAACTTAATGGTTTTTATTCATAATAAAGCAAGACTGCTCGTTCATTATAGAGCAAACACAAAGCCACACTTGGTAGACTATAAATCCATTTGTAGCTCAAAAAATTCTGATGTTGTTGGGGGTCGGGAGGGGATCTTAGGTAGGGTTTTTAGTGCAACTCTTATTAAGGAAAATATTTAATTGGGGCTGGCTGACAGGTTCAGAGGTTTAGTCCATTCGCGTGAACCACTGGGCCTGACTTGAGCTTTTGAAACCTCAAAGCCCACACCCAGTGGGCTTTCCTCCAACAAGGTCACGCCTCCTAATATTGCCACTCCATGGTGATCAAGCATTGAAATCTATAAGCTTGGGGGGCCAGTCTTATTCAAATCATCACAGGAGGTAATAGAACTTCTAGAACACAGAGTCCTGCTGGAGGAAGTATGCCACTGGAGTGGTTTTGGGGAGTTACAGCTTCATTCAGAGCTAATTTCCCATTGGTTCTTCCTGGGCTTCCTGGGTGGTGAAATGTGAACACACACACCCCAGCCACCTGCTGCCATGCTTCCTCTCCCATTATGGACTCTCTCTCCCTTGTCCTGCCATAAATGGCTTTGGTCATGGTGTGTCATCAGAACAACAGAAAAGTAATGAATAAAGAGTGTGATAGATGGTTGAAAAGAAAGTCTTAAGAAATTCCCTCTACACCGATCCTGGAGAATAATCTAGAAAAAGAACTTAATGATTTCATCTACTTGTCTTTATTTTAAAATTTTATTTATTTATATATTTATTGAGATGATAGATAGATAGATAGATAGATAGATAGATAGATAGATAGATAGATAGATAGATAGATTGATGCTCGCTAGGTGTCCCAGGTTTACCTGGAATTCATTACATAGCCCAGACTGATGAAGAACTCAAGAGCTCCCTGCCTCAATCTCTCCAAAGCTGAGATCACAGGCATATGTACCCACACCTATATTTTAATGATTTTTTTTAAAAAAATCTAACTGTATAGCGGTAAAGGAGTTCACCTATGTCTATGATAGGCCCATATATAATACGCCATATGACAATTGTCATTTATATTCATTTCAAACAATGACACTTAATTATCACAGTAAATTGTTTTAACATATCTATAGTTGGACTTTAAGTTACTAAAGGAAATAATGTGGATTGTTAAAACTAAGTAGAATTCTATGTCTTTGCTAAGAAGTAATCTGCATATTTTATAAATAGAAAGCAGGGCCACAGCTAAGGGATCCACTTACAATGGCAATATCAGGAAGACAAGGATTCAAGGATTTACTTCTCATTAGGAAAGTGGAGCTTTTGGTCTTAGATATGTCTGATTGGCCAATTATTTAACTTATAAATTGAGGGTAATTAGTTTTCAAATTACATTTTTTTTCCAGGGAAGGGTACTCTTTAGGCTTCACATTTAAGTTTATTTTTGTCTTAAACAGATTTTTAGAGACCTGAGCTGTGATATTTTGATACCTTGATAATTTGTGGTCTTGCTAAAGACTAAATCTTTGCATAGCCTCCAGGACTTGATTTGTTATTTCAAACTTCCAATTATTTCACACCTTCCTCTGAGACGTTTTCTAATTGGGTTGTATTTTTCCAATTGAAATTAGAACTGGACTGAATTTTCCTTCAAAATCTGAGACCACTTTGAAAGATTAAAATTATATTCTTGCTTTTAAATAGATGTTACTGTTTTTATAAACTTAATTTCATTTTGTGGGGCAAATTAGGAACCCAAAGCAGTAGGAAAATGTTTTCTCATCCAATCCTCCCACTCTATTTTTATTTTAATAAAGTTGTGACAAGTATACAAAATAAAAATGTTTATCATTTTTAAAAGTTTAGAAGATACTGTGATAATTATCTGAGCCAGAAAATGAATCTCAAGATCCTTGACTAGTTCCAACTTTATCCCTTCTACAGGTAGAACATATCCCGTTATTGCAAAGGATGACCAAATACGGAGATCACACCAAATCAGTCTAAATCCAAGTACATCTTTCTCATGAGAGAGAGAGAGAGAAAGAGAGAGAGAGAGAGAGAGAGAGAGAGAGAGAGAGAGAGAAGAACGAAAGCTATTCTTGTAAGACCTGAGTAGCTCAATGTCATGCCGAGAAGAAGAAAAGTTCTTGTTTAGTCCCTTTTAGGCCAAGGATGAATGTTTTGAGTTACCGCAACTTGAGGAGTATGATTTTTTTTCCTGCAATTTCCCATTTCCTGAAAAATCTTAAAGAAAAAAAACAAAGAAACTACAGCCCACATATTATACTGCTTCTCCCTAAACTGTTAGATGTTCAAATTGCCTTCTAAAAGCAGTTCTTCATTTTCATGCACATATCTGTCCAGCCATGTAGGTGTTTGAAAGAGAGGCTGCTTCTGTGTGTGTCTGTTCATTGAATCCTATTTTCAGAATGGAATATTGTTTGAGATAATTAGTAACCACATAGTAGTTTATCAGACCTCAATTTAGAAACTGTCAGCCAAAAAATAAAAAGTTCATGTCTTAAAGTCTCATGAGACAGAGGAAAATTGTTGCATCACTTCCACCAGACATTTTCCCACAACGGCAATCAGTGTTCTAGTTATCTTTTAAATTCCTTGAGAATCTCATGCAGCGTATTTTGATCACATAAATCCCCTCCCACAATTTCTCCCAGATCCATCCCCTGTCCATACACACCCAACTTTGTGGCCTTTTTAAAGTCCATCAGAGTCAAACTTGTACTCTCTATGGGTGTATGGCAGTCCTTTGAGTTTGGTTGACCTACCTGGAGCCACACCCCTAAAGAAAATTGGCCTTTGTCTTCCCCAAGCTATCAGCTTTCTGTAGCTCCTGAACTAAGGGTGGGACTTGATGCTGGAATTGTGTCTGTCTTGAGCATGTGAAGGGTTCAGTTCAGTTCCCTGCATTCACGTGGTGGTTCACATGCATCTGTAACTCTGGTTCTGGGGGATCTAGTGCCCTCTTCTGGTTGCTGCAGGTACTGCCCCCATGTGGTACATATACATATATGCAGATAAACACTCACACACAAACATTACAAAAATCTTCAAAAGCAGAAATTTGATGGACAGAGAAGCACTGTCTTATTTCAGCTTGCTGCATTACCACTTTATTTCTCTGTAGGAAAAGAGGGAGACAGAATGAGACTTAGTCAGAGATGGCCACAGAGACTGTTGTCCAAGAGAAAGAAGAGCAATTCACAAATGTGAGCCACACATATGGTTTGAAATCTGCATAAACCTTATTAATAAAGGGGATGAAGTTAATATTATTTTAATATAACTATATAACTAAAACTATTACAATTTTAATACAGTATAGAAAATATCAATCTAATCTTTACATTCTTTCTTAAAACCTAGTGTGGATCTTATACTTGGATATAACTCTAGACTAATCACATTCTGTTTTACATAAATGGACTTAATTTGACTAAAATCATTCTGCATTTCTGAACAAGAGACATGATCTAAGCATCAGCCTCGATGTTGCCACATTACTCCATTCATTTTATTGATTAATGCCCAAATATCATTTTACTATAGTTAAGATGGAACAATGCTGATTGCCACCATGACTTTCAGCCATTGAACAGCAAAGTTCTCGATACTGGAAATAAATCAGCAAGCACATTACAGGAGATAAGGAAAGAGAAAATGTGGATGGGAACTGATTTATGTTCTTAATGCTTCTCTACATAGTCCTTCCTTTCCATTATGGTGGAGAAAACCATGTAAAACCCTAACTATAAAAATTACACAGAATATGAAAATCAATTCAAGATAAAGAACTTAGTGTCAAAAACAAAAAAAAAATCACAATAATCAAGCAAATAGATGCCTGATCCTTCTAAACACAAACGCAAAGTCTGAAATTGGTAAAGGAAGGGCTGCTCTTTTTCTTGACCTGTGAATTTTTTTTTCTTAAGCAAAACATCACAGTCAAAGTTCAAAGACTCTGACCAAATGAGAAAATAGCTGAGCCAGGTGTGCGATGGAAACATATGCAGTAATTAAAATCATATTTCACAAGCCTATTTAATGGCATGGAAAATGCTCATAATTTGTATTTACATTTACAACAGTTTGTTGGCTTTCCTTCCAAGTGAATATGGAGGAGCAAGGATTGGCTTTACTGGCTCACACTAAGAAACACGAGCATCCCACAAATCCTTGGAGAGACCCCTCTGTAGACCTTCAGCAAT
Source organism: Ondatra zibethicus (assembly GCA_004026605.1). Lineage (NCBI taxonomy): Eukaryota > Metazoa > Chordata > Mammalia > Rodentia > Cricetidae > Ondatra > Ondatra zibethicus. The sequence continues at coordinate 31,754 of PVIU01020366.1, forward strand.
CTCTGTGCACCCTTCCTCCCTCTTTCAGGCATTTCAACTTCTGCTTTCCACTTCCTGCACTCAGGGCAACCCCCTTTGGTCCCTCTACCTACAATGATGTCACTCAGAGACCCCCGCGAGACAGCAGACAAGGCTCATTTCCCTCTCTTGTTCCTGCTGTCTCCCTGACTGCATGTCTGTGAGGTACCTTGTGCAGTGTCTACATTCAGGTAGTTTGTATGATGTGAGAAAATGAGGATGGGAACCCTTGGTAATTCCAGCATTCATTTCTACTGCTGAATATTTGCTCATGTGTTGTTTGTAACTGTGTTCTTTCCCTAAGCATTTGATGTTCCTTTCGCCTTCAGGAAGCAAGTTAGCTAACTGTGGGTCTTTACTGACTAGATGAACTTCCATTCTTGAAGAGCCTTTAGCGTTTGCATCCCTGTTTTCATTATGTTCTCATTCTCATTGACATACCAGTATGACATAAGGGACAGTCATACTAGTATCAAGGAGTGCCCTAAATGATCTAGCTTCCAGACATGCAATCTCTTACTTCGACCGTGTGGTAGTAATCCAGCATCTTCTTCATAGTTAAGACCCATCACCCTTAGCCAGCACGGCCACCTTCCTCATTGCCTATTGATTCGGAAGCTGGGGAGCTTTGATGTGGCTTAGTAGTGGTTTTAATTCTAGTTGTTGGAATCAGGTTTATTTCCTGGTGGAAGCATTTCCTCAATTGGTTAAAATATCTAACCCAGAAAGGTCTTAGATTCTGGGAATAGAAAGCAAAAAAAAAAAAAAAAAAAAAATCTTACTCTTAAGAAAAATAAGGGGTTACAGTGAGTAGCTCCAGTTTTGTTTCCATCCCTTGATTCTGGCTACGGCAGCGCATGCAATGGCTATTACACACTGGTCTAGAATGAGTACATCCTTCAGACAACTTAGCCCCAACCCTGCAAAGTGTCACCACCTAGATGGTTCTCCAGTTGTCTTCAAAAGTTCATTCCAAGGAGTGGGACTGCAGCTGGTAGAGGGCTTGCCTAGCATACACAAAGCCCTGGGTTCAGATGCCAGCCCAGTATAAACTGGGCATTGTGGTGCATGCCTGGAGCCCCTGCACTTGGCACGTGAAGGCAGACATACAAGATCATCTTCAGTTATGTAGTAAGCTGGAGGCCAGCCTGGCATATAAGAGACTATTTTGATTTAAAAAAAAAAAAAACAAAACCTACTATTCAGAATATCTATTTCAGAATAGTGAAGAATGTGATAGTGAGATCCTTGAATTCCATGAACACAGGCCCATTGTTACACATCTCTTAACTTCTATAATTATTCCCTATAAACTTCACTCTATAGTAAGCATTCATGTGAGGGAAAATTAGCTTTATTTTTGCCCATTTAGACAAGTCTATGGTCATACTATTTTCCCAAATTTCTATGATTTAAAAAAAAACACTAAAAACCAAAACTAAGATTAGAAGAGACCTTCAACAGTATTGTGGGAGCCATCTATGCAAGGCCATGGGTTCATCATGCTTAGAGGTGAAAGACTGGAAGGTTCCCTTAATAATGGGAGTAGGCCTGGGGTGCACTCTCTGCTACTGTACAGCATCCTGCTGGAACATCTAGCCTGATCAATTAGACAAGAAAAAAAAACTAATAAGGAAAATCTGAACTAGACTCAAGCAACTATCTCTGCATATAGATGAGGTGGTGGTTTGAGTGGGAGTGGCTTCCACAGGCTCATCTATTTAAACCATCAGTCACTGGGAAGTAGAACTGTTGGGCAATTAGAAGGTGTGGCTTGTTGGAGTAGGTGTGGCCTTGTTGGAGGAAGTGTGTCACTGGTGGGTGGGATTTGAGGTTTCAACAGCCTACCCTCCACATGCCCGCCTTTCTTCCTGAGGATCAGGAGTTAGGCTTTCACTGATGCCTACCTGGAGCCATGCTTCCTGTCAAGATGATGATGGATGAATCCTTTGAAACAAGCTCCCAATTAAATGCTTTCTTCTATAAGAGTTGCTTTGGTCATGGTGTCTCATCACAGCAAAGGAACAGAGACTAAGACAGATGGTATGATCCCACATAGAGGAAATCCTGGAAAATACACAAAATTTAAATAGATATAAGTATTCACATATGCAAATAGAGTCGGCAGAGTTGCAAAACCCAAGATCAACACACAAAATCAGATATATTTTATAAACTAGAAATGATCTGCATTTCCCTGATTGCTAAGGAAGTTGAACATGACCTTAAGTATCTTTTGGCCATTCGAACATCCTCTGTTGAGAATTCTCTATTCAGATCCTTACCCCATTTTTTAATTGGGGTATTTAGAATTTTAATGTCTAGTTTCTTGAGTTCTTTGTATATTTTGGAGATCAGACCTTTGTCTGATGTGGGGTCAGT